>OZ018321.1:217007147-217149647 GCA_963969495.1 Ceratothoa steindachneri
TATGTTGTTATCATGAAAGGGTTTGATCTCTCGCTCGACTAATGGAAATTGCGTTAGTCTTCCAGCGTCGAGGTGTGGGTTCGAATCCAGTTAGCACATGTATCAAACTGGCAGCTGCCTGATGAGCAGGGCGCCCACAAATTAATAAAAAAATAAAACTCTCCAACAGCTTCCTTACCCCAAAACTGATTCCAAGCTTTCGTGTTTAATTTGGATTGACTTCAAACATTTTTTCCCAACACATAAAGATTATATACTTCAAATACCTAAAAATAAAGAGAAAATAATAAAAGATTGGTTCAAGGGAAAAGCGTAAAAAAGCGGAGAGAGTTTACATAAATAAATGATTGTTTGATACTTTGAGTGTTTAAAAGGTGTTTTTATAAAAGTTATTATTTAAATGTCTATTAGAATGCGGTGTGAGGCATTTCTCAACTCCGGTATAACTTAATTCATATTAAGACTGTTACCCGTAGCTAACGAGCTGAAAGGTGAGACAACATGGTACATATGTGATCCCCTTAGCTAAGACTGGCTAAAAAGAGAGATACCATGGTATGTGTTACATTTAGCTAAGACTGGCTGAAGACAGATACCATGGTATGTGTTCCCCTTAGTTAACACTGGCTGAGATGATAGATAACATGATATGTGTTCCCCTTAGCTAAGAATGGCAGAAAGGGCAGATACCATGGTATGTTTTTCCCTCAGCTAATACTGGCTGAAAGAACAGATACCATGGTATGTGTTACCTTTAGCTAAGACTGGCTGAAAGGACATACACAATGATATGTGTTCCCATAGCTAAGACAGGCTGAAAGGACAGAAACCATGATATGTGTTCCCCTTAGCTAAGACTGGCTGAAAAGAGAAATACCATGGTCTGTGTTACCCTTAGATACGACTGGCTAAAAGGACAGACACCAGGGTATGTGTTCTCTCCGCTAAGACTGGCTGAAAAGACATATACCATGGTATGTGTTACACTTAGCTAGGACTGGCTAAAAGGAGAAATACCATGGTATGTATTGCCCTTAGCTAAGTCTGGCTGAAAGGAGAGATACCATAGTATGTGTTCTCCATAGTTATGACTGGCTGAAAGGAGAGATACCTTAGTATATATTCCCATTAGGTAAGAATGGCTGAAAGGAAAGATATCAATGTATGTGTTCCCCTTAGCTAGGACTGGCTGAAAGGAAATATACCATGGTTTTGTTCCCATTAGCTAAGATTGACTGAAAGGGCAGATACCATGGTATGTGTTCCCCTTAGCTAAGACTGGCAGAAAGGACATATACCACGGTATGTGTTCCCGTTAGCTAAAACTGGCTGAAAGAAGATATAACATGGTATATGTTCGCCTTAGCTAAGACTAGCTAAAAGAACAGATACTATGGTATGTGTTCCCCTTAACTAAGACTGGCTGAAAGGACAGATACCATGGTACGTGTTCTCCTTAGCTAAGACTAGCTGAGATGGCAGATATCATGGTATGTGTTCCCCTCAGCTAAGAACCTAAATCTACGCAATGTCAACTCAATAAATCAATCGAAAGAGCGGAATTCAGCGGTGAAATAGGGGTAAAAAAAATATGGATATAGAATTACTTTACCCACTCTTATTTGCATTTCTGAAAAATTATATCTTAAAAAAAATATTTTTAGAAATAGTTCCAATCTCCCCTTTCTTGCCTTCAAAAAACTCGTTTCTTGTCTCATTTCTCATATACGCTAAATTTCATTTTCTCTTGTACTGTATTGTTTTCTCCTGTACTGTATTGTTATAGGGTCTGCAATGCAAGGTTTCTGCATCTTTCTTTCTGTCTTCAAAAGGCTTTTGGAAAGCAGAAATTAAATATGGCGAAAGCTCTTTAGTGGGTGTTATCACCCGCAGAACTTGTATTTGCTATTTCTTTGTATGTGACATGGATAATGAGCCTTTAAAATGTGAGCGGGTAAGAAGATGTGGTATAAAAATTCCTTGGAGATTCCCAGCTTAGGGAGATACTGGGTTTGATTGGGTAACGCTTTCGGTGTAAAGGAGTTACTGTGCCTGGTAGCTTAGCGGTAGAACATCTGACCCGGGTTCGAGTCTCGATCAGGAGTATTCAAACTTTATTTCCCCTGGCTTTATTTCTGTCTTCTCAGATGTTTTTCGAAATGTATACAACGGCGTTTTAACAGTTCACTTCCTTTTAATCTATCATGTTAGAGAGAGAAAGGACCGGCGAATAGATATATTTCAACATAAAAAAGAGTCGAGGGTCGCTATATTTTCAATCGTATGTTCAATTTGTAGATTCATAATATGATCGTGTGATACGAAATATATTTCTTTTTATTGAGGGAATTTTTTGAAGTTATCTATGTAGGAAGAGAATAGTTCCAAAATCAAGCAAATATAAATTGTTATTAGGATAGTTGTGTAGTCAAACCCTCCCCCAAAAAACCCCGAATTTAGCTTAAATAATCTAAACGCTAGTGTAAACTTTGAGTAAATATTGCAAGATCGCGAATGGCTGTTTCCACTATGAGAAAACTTCCACCCAATAAATTCAGCCCAGAGTTCTGGACTTATTCATCGTTAGGTTCCCCGCCAGTGTTTCATATTAGGCTAAGTCGCATCTCGTTTTCTAGGACAAAGTATAAAATGATCGTACTTGGTAAAGAAATAAATTGCCTTATAAACTAAACATATTACGAACACTAGTCATAAGATGGTGTGAACTAATGCATGGCACGTTAATTGACACACACTTCTTCTAAGCTGTTCATTTAGATATACATACACACAAACTGCGCCGGCTTAAGGCTATGCATCTCTGTTATTCATCGATCTAATTTAAACGAGAAACCTTAAATGAAGCATTTCAAATCATTAAATTGTCATAAATAAAACCCTTCAATGGTCTTCAAGAACACCAAGCAATGGTAATTTTTCTTTAGGAGTTAAGTTAAAGATTTAGTTCATCTTCAGTTCAAAATACAGAGGTATTCAAAGAACTCAGTGCAATTCCGTTGCCCCTAACGCTGTTATATAAAGAATGGAAGCCGCCATGGCAAGGATCCTATGGAATATTTCTAAACTCATTAACAGGTCTTAATATCGGGCACTTAGGACATTACTGTTTCAAAAAAATAATTTTAAACTTTATTTTCCACTTCTCGATAAATAAATTGGAATAAGAAATAATAGACAGCCTTTTCATAAAGCCTTTTGCAATTCCTACCGGTGCAATAATATCGTGCCTATAGTGGTTCATTTTATTGGAGCTTCGTGAGAGACCGAGTCTTGAAAGGTCGATAGCATAAGACCTGTTTGAATATTTCATAAAGGGTTGTCTCGAACGAGGTGCGTTGGACTTTTTAAATTGGATTTCACAGAAATTGTGAACTTGTTCTTGAAACCCTGGAATTCTGCGTCCAATCATAAACACTATGAGGAAATATTGAAAGAGATTATATAAAATACGGCTTATTTATTTCGCACGCTAGCTTGGGGCAAGCTACGTTAGTAGTGGTGGAACTCACTCAGAGTATGAATACATGTACGTGTAGTGTACGTACGCACACAATTATACCTACACCCTTTATTTCAAAGTTGACTTCGCACGCGTGCCTGAAGTAGAAAAAGGATATAATTTTTATGTACAGGTGTAATAAGGTTTATAATAATGTAGTCTATTTAGGTCATGCCCCTCTGCCTAGCGTAAAATGGGTATCGGTTTTCCTCCCTTCCCTCCTTTTCTCCACATTCTTTGTTCTATTCATTGCTCCTGCTCTCTGACCTTTCCTTTACTTTTCTTTATCTCCTTTCTCTATTCTTCTTTTGTCCTACTCTATTTCACACGCTCTTTCTCCCATCTCTACCCAGTCCCTCTTGAGTGTCCCATACTTTCAATCTCTCTCTCTATCTTCTCTTTTCATCCTTTTCCTTCTCTTCTAATTGTGGTTGTACTATACATATATACGCAGTCTTATATGATGACGTCATCACAATATCGCTCCTATATTCCTTCCTCTCTTTATTTTCCTCTTTCTCTTGTACCTTTCTCCTGCCATCTCTTTAATTTCCCTTTTCTCCTGATTCTTTTTCTCTTACAAATAATAATAAAAATAAAGATAATGTTATAAAAAATCGCAAGGAACTTGGATTCGAAGCAATAGCCTCACTCGTTAGAACCTTGCGCTAGATAACTACGCTACGGCGGTTGATAAATAACACCCTTCTAATTTCGTTTAAGATCTACTGGGAATATTAATAATAGGCACACACTTACACATATAGACATGCAGATATATACGGAAATGCATATATCTTTAATTATATAAATCATACGTACGTAAATAAATGTGAAAAGAATGACACGTACATGTATGAATATATAAGGAACAATACGCAAAATGTTATTCGGTACAACGGTTAAAAATATACATAAAAATGTGTACTTTCGTCTATTTATATATACACAAACACTTACACACGTGCGCATACGGGTATTCAATAATAATAGTACGCGTATACGTACGTAAGCACACATAGATATATAACTATAATATAGTACTACATCTATTCTTAAATACCATAAATACCATAAAGGAACTTTGACATAGTTAAATAGATCGGGAATACCGCAGCACACCTTTCATACTTAGGATAATTAGATTCGCATATATATATATATATATATATATATATATATATGCAACAGAGCCCACAAAGAAAATAATGCGAAGATTCCGAGTACTTTCGAACTTTATTTCGAGTTCTTTATCAAGGAATAACAAAAACACAGAGAAATGCAATATATATATATATATATATATATATATATATATATATATATATATATATATATATATATTTATATATATATATATATATATATATATATATATATATATATATATATATATATATAAGTCAGACACAGAGGATAGGGAACGCATTATTTCCTTTTGGGCTTTGTTGCAATTTTGCTTACTCACGCGATACTTTGTGAGTTATCTATATATATATATATATATATATATATATATATATATATATATATGAATGCAATGTCCCACAGGAAAAATGAAAAGGTGCTTCCAAGTACTTTCGAACTTTATTCAGTTCATTTCCAAGGGTAACTACAAGAGAAAATAATATAATAAGGGTATATATATGAGAGTAAAAAATAAAGGACCGCCTCTAAGACAAGAAATCAGCAATGGGAAGTAGGAGAGGGATGGGTAAATTCACATTACGATTTAGCTATAACAGGTAGCAAGGTCAAACCGAGAGGCAAGAAAGATTCAAGAACAGAGCCAAAAGTGTTAACACGATTAACGGATAAAGCGATAGTCTAAAGAGGGAGATTAGGAGAGACACGAGAAGTAAGCATATACGTAGGGGAGAGGGACAAGGAGAGAGGAAGAGAAATAAAATAATGTTAATACAAAATCAATACAATAATTAAATTGACAAATCGTGTTCCCATAAAAATGAAAATTGCCAAAAAATTAGGAACATAATGAAAAAAACTCATTTATAAAGAAATTAGCTTTGACTTATGTTCCTAACTTTTTTGCGATTTTAATTTTTATGGGAACCCGATTTGTCAATTTAATTATTGCATTGATTTTGTATTAACATTATTTTAGAGAATGAGGAGAAAGCGGTCGCGGATGACTCCTCTACGGATGTGGTGTATAATATTGCGGTCCTATTCTCCTAGAGATCCGGAAGAGGTCCTGCGAGAACCTATCCCAAATTCTTTCGGCTCTCTTCCACAACTCTCGTTGAGGGGTATTCTCGTAAGTAAAGACACATTTGTCCGCCAGGAAGAGCGGCGGTCGTGCTTCGAAAAATGCCGGAACCTTGCCTTAGCTCGACTTATTTCACTGAGAGTGAAATGATTCAAACGGCGCTTATAGCTCATATAGGCATAACGCTTCTGTTTGAGGGCCCCCCACACTCGAGTAACCACAATGGAAGCGGCCGTCGTGCTAAAGGCTAGAAGTTCTAGTAATCCTAGTTAGCCCCATGTCACTGAAGTTAACTGGAAATAACTTAACGGCCTCATCCACCGACCTTAACTCCTCGACTAGGACAGAGAAATCAGTCTTTTCCTGAGATTCGAACCGCTGCGCCCCCCCCCCCCCAAGCGTCACCGGCGGAGAGGTGTCTCTCAGGCGGAAGCGTTTTAGAAGATGATATTTAAATGGGAACGTGACCACTACCATGGAGGCTGAGTATCCGGGGAGCACAAAGATATATCAAGACTGGAAAATGAAGCGGTTCTCTGGCAATGATGCCTAAACTCATCCACATTTAGGACACCTATCTACCTCAAGTTCCTCGATCAGGTCGGCAAGGACCTTACCTCTGGGATTAAAAGAGCATTCTTACCAGAGGGGGTATCTACCGTTCAAATCCCTGAGCATTAGAAAGGGCCTCGGCAACTATGCCACGATCTGGTGGAAGTTCCGCACGTCGAAGTCGGCTGACGGTGGAATGTATGTAGAAATAACAGTATACCTCCCATCCAGGTGCAGCATTACTGCTACTGCCTCAAAGGAGGTATTTATAGCAAAGAAAAGAACGGTGACATCATGCCGGGTGCAAATGGCGCATCTTCCTGCCCAGCCCTCATCACTTGGTGGTGAGATCGCAAACCACTTATACCCAGCGAGGGTAAACAGGTGGCGCAGGCCAAGCATGGTGCCTTGACAAAAAAAATAGCTAGAGGGCAACGAAAGGAGACTAGCCTTCGTACTTCCTCCCAGTTAGCTCGGAGCCTTCTGCAAGAAGCGTCATTCCACGTCAGATTGCACAGGGCGCCAAAGCACCAGGCGTTCCTTTCGCACCAACATGAATTCCGTTGCGTCGACTCCCACATCAACTTGACTGCCTCTCCCATCTACTGACTGATGGTCTCAGGCTCCACCACGGGTTATTGGCGTCACAAAATGACCTTACAGGGACAGGAGGGAGCACGGTAACCCTACTACTAATAATAATCATAATAATTCCTAGGTTTTATTTTAAATTTATACGCTATATATGTGTATTTACATGTACACAAGTGTTTTTACCTCATTACATCAACTGATGGACACATAAATACACAACTACGTATAGGTACTCACAGCCCTTTAGATAAAAACATACATACAGACGCGTAAATATATAGGTATTCAATAATAATATGTGCATACGTAAATGCAGTCATACAAATAGGGATTCACACATATATGCATACACTCACATATATACCTATTTAATAATAGTACTCGCGTACATGTAAAAACGCACATATGCATACACACAGAGAGAAGAGTATAAGAGAACAAGGTCTGCTGACCAAAAGTCACGTGCTCTCTTATTCCGATTTATGACCTTACGACTTTTAAAAAATTCAATAATTCCCGCCTAACCTTGGAAGGACCTTAGCAATTATATTATTCGAAAGAGAATGTTAAACAACATAAGGGTTTCAAGTTTCGTAAGAATCGGCCGAATAGTTAGGATGTTATGGCCAAAACAAAATAATTCACAGCTAACTTTGGCAGTACTTTGTCAATTATATCAACCGAAAGAGAATGTAAAACAACATAAGGGTTTCAAACTTCATTAGAATCGTCCGAATAGTTACAATGTTTTTACAAAATAAAACAAAAAAGCAAAGCTAGGACCGACCGACATAGTGAAATGCAGAGTTGCCCGCGACTAAAATGAGATGAGAGAAATAAACAAGTGCTGGAATTAATTAAATTCGGTAAAACACGTGTTTGGGAGAAAAAATATCAAGATATGAAAATCCAACCATCTTTACTTCATATTTCTTGTCATATCAGTGAATATTAACATTCGCCGTATATCGTCCAGTCTTTTAATTTCCAAAGCGCAACCCTCTCCCCTCGGCTTATGAATACTTATAACCGACGAGAGAATACGCCTATACCTTGCTGTAATATTTTCAAACTGCACCCATAAAGAGATACATAATTACACACACTCCTTCACCTGGCAACATACCTTACTGGGCTCCAACACCTAAAATCGTACCTACTATAAAACCACCCTACTCCCACATTCACCGTCTGACAGATGTTCCATTCGTAGTCCCACAGTACAGTAACGGTCCATCATCTTCCCCTCAGCGTTTATCCAACAGCCTAACACGGATGAACGCATCTTGTAAACTTCAGCCATGGAAATAATAGACAAGTTGATAATGGATAATTACAATATAAGATAGTTTAGATGAATAAATATAGAAATATAAATATAAACATATCAAATACCAGAGGTTCCTTAGACCATTAAATGTATGTTAACGGGGTAAGAAAGATGGGAACTTTCGCCTAGGAACCAGAAGCCGTGTATATCTCAGAATGAAGCCACGTGGTAGGAAGTATATAGATTTCATTAACCTATTCCTATATTTTTCTAATTACGTTAATTTTATGGTAAACTAGGTAAAAATATACATCATGGTATTTATCGTATAATCTGGGAAGTGTACTTGAATTTAGTTAAGGTGACGTGAATACGTCGGCATCTAATCCTCCCCCTCAGTGTATATATATATATATATATATATATATATATATATATATATATATATATATATATATATATATATATATATATATATATATATATATATATATATATGAGGATAAAATTGGACCAACTTGTTTTAGATGTTAATGCAATAAATGACTTTTGTTATTTATGACTGATGCTGTTAGAAATATCTAGGTGCCTGTTGATGAAGGGATCGTCGGAAAATCAATCAGGCTTCGAGAAACTCTTTGTTTTTCTTGTTATTGGATCGCTCGAAAACATTGGCTTCTTCCCAATTAATGTCATGTTGCCAGTTGTTAAGATGCGAGCAAGGATTAAGGAAGATCAAAGAGCAACCCAGAAGAACTACCCGATCTCAGCTAATATTTTGAAAAATATGAATAAACCTAACCTAATCCATCTTTTAATTTAATTTATTCAACCAATCCGAACTTTTTTAGTTTGATTCGCCCAGCTTTTCTCCTCTCCCAACCTGCCATAGCCCAAATTTTAGCTCTTTTGAAAACACACCTTTTGAATCTTCGCTACACACGTCGTAGATATTTGTGCAGCAATAGTTTTCGACCCGGTATTAAAGTTCACTAGGTGAAACCTTCCGGCACATTTGAATAACATACTATCATCCTCTACTCTTTGTGTGTAGTGTAGGTTCTTTAAATTCAGGATAATCTTGGTAGTCTACTGTTGTAGTCTGATTTATCAGGATATTTGCTAGTCTTTATTCTGTGGTTTTGTAGTTCTTCTAACCACACCAACCCAAATTAAATCTTTAATTTTATTAAAATCTATATAATAGTGCTTCAGTCTCTTTTCACTGACACAAAACCATTCCTTATAATTCCCATTCGCCCTCTTATATCTTTAGCAACCATTCCAACAAACCTTAAGAGTTCTGAGTCATTATCCGTCCCGGCAATCACCATAAAACACTACCAAATTTCCTGGAATCACTTAGGACTAATAATTGGCATTTTGACATATGGTATGTCAAATTAGGCACCATTTTGAGCTGGAATATGTTATATATGGAACTGTGGCGGACGAAAAGAACAAAATGTGTTTGGTGAATGGACAAAGTGGTCTGGATGACTAACATGACTAGGAGAAGTTTTCTAAGAGTTCTTGACACGCACACGTCTTATTTTGTAAGTACTGATGCCATTAAATGAGTTGTCGAAATTTTATTAGTTTTCGTCAGAGGGGAAGATCTACATAGGGCTTTTATGATAGAGGACTTTTTCTTTTCTCTTTCCCCTCAAGTTGAGGTCGTTATACTCTCGTTTTAAGTCTTGAGGTAATCTCACTGAGACACATTTTACCTTTTTTTATTTTAATCTTATGTATCACATCTTTTTACGTTTGTGATGGTAGATTTTGACCTAAAAAAGGAATAAGCCTATGAATTAAAATTCGGCTTTATGTCTCCCCCTATCCCTCTTTTTCTGTTCGGGCTTAGCCCAAGTATAAATTTAAGAAAGTGAACGTGTATTTTTAAGTTGATTTAATTTCTGCCAGCACTGACTTCAAGTAGGTAATTGCAGCCAATAACCCTGGCTCCTTTTATTGAGCCTGGTTGCAGTTCATATATTTTCGTTCAGCGTCTGGCGGTCTTCTTAGAGGCGCCCTGTGTCAAAAAATATCATTCGTTTGACATCGTTCACATGCGCTTGACTTGGGCTCAGAAGTATCAGCCCGAGTTGTTATCTATAATCGTAAAAATTGAAAGTAATTAAAATTCAATGTTTTCTTGAAATAATAATTTCTATAGATATTAGGATTTAAATTCCAATCTATGAAAGGTTACCGTTATACAATATTCTTAAAGGAACGAAAAATTATCCAGCAACTCGGACTAATACGAACGAGCCTGGTAGCTGTAAAAGCCTAAAGGGCATCTATTGTCAAGAGTACAGTACAGGCGACATTCAGATCGGTCTCTGGTTAATGTTTGTTGTGCACACCGCTGTGGTGATTTGATTGCTGTTATTCTGTGCGTCTGTGTGTAAAGATCATTTGTGTTTTGCAGGGTTGCTTTATTTTTACCCTCAACTTAGAAATGGGGAAAGACATAGTGCTAGATATAAAAAATAAGCCATTTGTGGCTAGAAATATTGCGGAAAAACGTGAACGACTCGAAAAAGAATAGGGAGCTACACGAGAGGATATTAAACGAGTTTGCCATCAAACCAAGACGTCTGGAGTTGATGTATAAATGAATAAATGAAGTGAGTATTTTTTATATTAAAACTATATTTCTGTCTTATTGTTAAATTATAATCAGTGCACATATGAGTCTGTGGTATGCTTTACGTCGTCTCTTACCTTCTTTTATACATGTGTCTTATGTGAAATCTGTGATGAGCTCGAGTGATGCTGATGACCTGGAGGCGCCTCTGATATATATATATATATATATATATATATATATATATATATATATATATATATATATATATATATATATATACCAAGAAAGAGCAAATACAGGTTCTGCAGGTGATAATACAACCACCACAGGGCTACGCCATTTTTATTTTCTGCCTTTCTGTCTTCTCGGTAAAGGATCGCCTTCACTGTGCCGCCCTCTGCTCTCTTTGATTCTGGGTTCTTCTAATGTCCCTTTCTCTTGCCTCTAATAACTCCTGTTTCTTGTCTCATTTGCTCATTTGCGTCCAATTCTTCTTTCTCTTGTACTCTCTCTCTCTCTCTATGTATATATATATATATATATATATATATATATATATATATATATATATATATATATATATATATATATATCCCGCACAGAAATATATATATACAACCAGGACATCTTCTGCTAGCTGACATTCCACCTAAAATCCTTGTGCATTATTTGTCTCTCCTCTCTTTCCTGCCACAGGACAGATTCTTCCGCCTTTTCTGCAGAACGATGTCGGCTCAATGGCTTTGGAGCATAAATTGGCTTATTTTAGCCTCTACCCCTTGTGCTAGTGCCAAAAGCAGTGCCAGATTAAAGCTTTCAGCCTAAACGGGGTCAAGGGAGTCAGGATCTCTTTCTCTCTCGATTTATTTCTATATATATATATATATATATATATATATATATATATATATATAGAGAGAGAGAGAGAGATAGAGAGAGAGAGAGAGAGAGAGAGAGAGAGGGGGGGAGATATATATATATATATATATATATATATAGAGAGAGAGAGAGAGAGAGAGAGAGAGAGAGAGAGAGAGAGAGAGAGATAGAGAGAGAGAGAGAGAGAGAGAGAGAGAGAGAGAGAGAGATATAGAGAGAGAGGGAGATAGAGAGAGAAATTAAGGTAGTTTTCAATATGAAGTAACAAGGAGGTTCCAAGGATACAGCAAACTATTCCTAATACTACTTCAATTTTATTGTGTAAAATGTTATGCACCTTTCTCAGTACTAGACAGCAGCAAAGTATATCTCTGTTTATGTTAATGCCTATATTCCCTGAGCAGGTTTAACCAAAGAAACAATATTTAACTTATATTGAGAAGTTTTCCCATGACCTCCACATCATTAACATCTGATTATCTTATATTTCGATCACTGCAACATCATTCTAATGGGAGAATGTGTTACGATATGCTGATGAATTCAGATTTATTTTTGTACTGATTATTCTCTAAAGTGGCAAAAATCATTAAGTAACCATACAGTTACTTAATAGAAACTTTTAAGTATGTACCAGACGCTATCTGACATGTCGTGGTCACTGTAAATACTGGCTAGGCTGCCCATAGCTAGGCGGATGGGACATTTCCCTTCTGAAGCACCTCTCGATCTATGGTCTCATGTGAATGGAGAAAAGACATAGAAGTCATTGCCAAGGACCGTGGACAGCACAATGGCGGACAACCAGTGTTTAGTTGTCGTGGCCAGCGACGTCTGGCTCGATTTGTCCATGGTAACAGAGTAGTAAAACTGGCTCAAATCGCATCCACATTCAATCCGGAAAGTACGAGAAACATGCCTAGGATGTCAGTGCAGCATTCTTTATGTTCCATGAGATATGTGAGCAGAATACCCACCAGAGGACCCTGGATGACTTCAACATGTGGCGTGAGGGTATGAATTTCGGCTTCAGTAATTTGGAGCTTTTGAGAGGGTTCGAGTTTGGCGAAGATTCCCTAAGGACGCGGACAGGACACCAGTAGTTAACAAGACACCTAAGATGGTGGTGGTTTGATACTTATGCGGTGTGTGTTCATGTAACATGAATTGGGTCTGTTGGACCGCTTAAACACCTACTTGAGTCATTAACCGATGACCACAACACTGCACTGCTTGGTAACCATTTGCATCCATTCATGAAAGTCATGAACATCAACAACGATAGGATATTACGACAGGATAACGCACCCTCAAGTCGAGCCGAAATTAACCAGAATTGGTTCGAGGAATATTCGAAAGAGTTCTTATGAAGGGTGTCGTCAACTCGTTCAGCGAAGTGACCCCAATCGAGCATTTATAGAACGTCGTATCCAGGGCTATTCGCAGCAGAGATTCGACATCTACAAGTATGATGGAACTGTGGGCAGCCATAGAGACGTCATGGGTCAACAATTGTCCAAGGGTCTTCCATCTACTCGTCGAATCGATGTCATGTTGAGTTGCTGCACCTCTCCTGGCTAAAGAGGGCCCTACTCTATATTAGCTACCTATGCCATAACTTTTGGAACTTTTGTGTATTTAATCAAAAGCAGATGTTTTTTTTTAGGTCTGGCGACTACTATCTCGTTTACTGCTGGGACAACGTTGTTAATGATAATGGTAACTATTTGTTGATAAAAATTCATTTCCATTTCCTTTATACAAAAAAAAAGAAAAATTAGTAACAACCTAATATATATCAATAAATATACATGTATGGGTTGGACATAAAATGGAATCACGAGCTGTTGTTACTGTCATATTCTTTTCAGCGAATATCCAAACTTCAGTTGACACCAAATTGTGTTAATCTGCATTTTATACACCATACCTGATGGTGTTAAGCTTAAGTTATGATCATTTTCGTATCTATGTATTAATACACTCTGGAATTAGAGACATTTCAAATTTTTCAAGATGGAAGATTCTTGGAGATCCGATGGCTGAGGTCTTGGTCACAAAAATTGCTGTTTGTGGCCATGATTTGAAAGAAACTTTGTCTAAAGTAATGTCGGAATACCTAAATCAATAAAAAACAGCTTTGGGTGGCGTACCTATGGATGGAAGGCAAAAATCAGACGAGCCTCCGCATCATCTCCCAGTTAGCAAAGTCTACGGCAATTCCATTGAAGGAATATACTCACAGGAATGTCCAAAGCCTTCTCAGAGTCCAAACTCCGGGGCTGCCTCTCGTAGAATGAGACGAAGGCGCGTCTGTCTTCAAAGGCTTACTGGCGAAGGTTTTACTCGGCGCACAAGCCTCCTCCACCCCTTGGTGGAATATCCATGCAGCTGTGTTGAGAGGCGAGGGAGCCGAATCCCCATTGTTGCTCCTCTCCTTTTAATGGACAGCGGTCTTAGGAGCCACGGGGTTGCATTTTGTGAAGGGGTCGCGTAGTGGGAAGGGGGACCTTTGCTTTAGCCGGTGCGAGACCTTAATCCGTAAAGCCGCCAGTTCTACCTGAGTGGCACCAGGGAAAGGCAGAGCTCATAGAAAGATTCAAAATAATGGTAGTCACTACCAAAAGCAGAGGGTTCTTTTTGCAACTTTGAGAACTAGGAAGAGTCACAAGAGCAATTATAGGTGCGGTGGGCAATTTTTCGCCTAACTTCAATACAAAATAAAATACAAAATAGTTTATTTATACATTTATTTACCAAAGTTAGATGTTAAAGACATGAAAGATGCAGGCCTTCTCGACGGCCCCTCACTTTAACTTGGTAAAAACTGTGGTGATCCTGTAATTAAGCTCCGCCCTGGTACTGGACAGTGACTTGGTCGTCTCTCTCTCTCAACTATGTCACACATATAATAGTTTAGGGGTTGCAGTTTGGAGAGTTGAGAGGCCAGATGTTCGGAGTGATGTAGTACACGTACCACCTTCCACCGGAAACTTCATGGATCCAGGGCAACACCAACTCTTCTAGGCACTTGATATAGTCATCCGTATTGAGCCTGACGCTCTCCGGGAAGATAAACGGAGGCATAACATGGGTCACGCTACCCACAGCCGCAGACACCATATGGACCAGGAACTTGGTCTTCCTGACTCTCGGTACATCTTTGGGTGACACAACAATCCAGCGGTTGTTTTGCGAGTTCACCACCTGGTCCTGGCAGAAACTCTTCTCGTCTGAGAAGAGCAAAAGCATACCAGACTTGAGGAAATTCTTCAGCTTGTTCACAAGCTTCGCAGCACCTTCCTTTCGCTTGTCCTTCATCTTCAGGGACACAAGCTGGCCTTGTCTCATCTTGTATGAGTAGTAGCCAATGTACTAATTGCTTGATGAGAGACTGACACTCCCTTATCCCTGGCTATGGACCTCATTGACTTGCTGGGTTTGTTGTCAATGATAGTCTGGAGTTCCTTGGTTCTTTTCGTACCAGTACGCTTAGAGTGAGGTTTACGAGCCTTTGTACCCTCCTAATTATAGCTTGACTCATCCAAATCTTTCCTGATCCTCTGCACCGTCTTCAGATTGAGACCCAAACTCTCTGAAATCTTCGCATTGGAAACTCCCGACGTGAATCCCATACAGTACAGTTTGTTTGTTTTTTTTTCAAATTTTTGGAAGTTAATTCAGCAATGGTATTGCTGACTTCGCAAACGATGTACAACTGAATCTAGTGTGATAAGGAGAAAATAGAACCGAAGCCCGCCAGACAACACGCATGCGTGGAATTCAGTTTCGAACTGCGACAAATTACCCAACGCACCCCTTAAATTGAGTCTTGAAAAGAGATTCTGTCCGAGAAGAGACGAGTCACATTGATTCGAGGAGGATATGGCTCATCGCATTTCATAGTTTTGGACTTACACAATGCAACTTAACTGCAAGGCTTTATAGCAGTATATACAAATTTCGCGTTGGCTCGCCTTGGCACGTCTACAAGAACGATTTGTGAGGCCGATGATTTAGCAGTGGAAGCACCTTCGACGCAATGGCACGAATGCCTTGACGCGTCAGCGATACCAGCCTGGACTCACCGACTCAGGGAGCCTGTCACGATCGAACGTGATGTAGTGTATGGTGGGTCTCGATATCCCTCCCTGTTTTCTCATCACACACTCGACCTTTTCCGCTCCCTGGTCGGTATACTCTTCTGTAATATCTTCCAACGAGTAATCAAAGAGTTCCCTCGAATAAAATACTCCTTTCACGAAATGTATAGTAAAGTGAGATGCGATGCCACATGCACAGGCGAGCCATTGAGTGTCTAAATAACACTTATAATGGCCGCCTGAACATGATCAGCAGCATTCACCAGAAGGGGGTCTTCCTAGAAAAAGGTAACCTTCGGTTCTCTACCGAGAATCTTGGCAAGTACTTGATGCACATGAAACATGAATCCTTTGGATAACATGCTGCCATCAGATGAACGAATCACAAGTAAGCCAGAAAACTCGAAAGTGCTGACTAATCAGTCAATGAGTGCGCCCGACGTCATCGAAGATCCGCTCTTTGACATTGTCTGTTTGTACCTACTCTCCTCACCCGAAGGTGGTCCATGGTTTGACGTTTCATCCTTAGCCTGCTCACCTGCCGAGTTGGCAAGACACTATTAATTCTTAATATTCTTATCTTTCTGTTTTCCTAATTTTCTTCTTGGGGGTGAGGCGGGGAGTGGACCCTCTTCTTCCCCTACCCTAAAAAAATGGCCCCGAGGTTGGACAACCCAGCCTCAGCCTGATTCTTGTCCGCCTAGACGTGGGAGGAGCTGGCTGTTTTGGGAGTTTCGTCAGACGGAGGAAGTTCCTCCTCTCATTCTGAACCATTATGGGCCTTTCTTGCCTCAAGAGGATCTTGCCCAGGAGTGGAATTATGCTCGAGGATGTCGGCCAAAGAGCCATTTTTCGCTCCCAGGAATGAACCTGCCATCTAGGGCGGGGTCACCTCCAGACACATGTTTATCTCGGAAAGGCCCTCAATCTGTCTGGTCATCCCGTCCCCCAAGGTGTGGCGATACCGACCGGGAACTCAATGGGCCTATAATCTACTGATTGGGAAAACGTCCTTGGGGACTACATGCCGCCTTCCATCGAGAAAAAAAGGGGGACAGACACACCGGTGGATGGGAGGGGGACAAGGCCGAGTGGACAACACCACCTTCTTGCCCCTCTGAGGGGGGTTCCCCTGGTATAATTTCCCCCTCGAGAGTGGGAATCCATGGGGCGCCTTTTAGCGGACTCATGGAAAAGAGAAGATGGGTCCTCCGCTGATAGAGATAGAGACTCGCAGGGAGACGAGCCTGAGGAAGGGGTTGAGGGGAAAACCCCGTCACCAGTGCGACTGTACGAGGTAAATACTGATCGACTCTGCTATATAGGATTCGGGTAAGTGACCCAATATAAGAATCGGGTAATTGACTCAATATAAGATTCGGGTAATTGACCCAATATATGATTCATCACAGGACGCACAACTAAATTAATAAACGAGATTTTAGGGTTCATTAAAAGAGGGATTGATCCTGTAGCATTTAAACTATGACCCAATTTCCTACGGATATTTAATTTTCTTAAAGAAAGAGGTCAATTTCTGTGGTAATTTTAAAAGCTTTGACCCAAAATAGGTGGATGGGACCAATATTTAATTAGTTTATGTCCAGTTGAACCGAGAAAAGGAAAAAAAAAGATGAATTGACATGACAGGTCGGCAAATAATTTTAATGGTATTACTACTCATTATTATGTTGCTGTTTATATTATTTACATTTATGGTTACTTTTGTGTTTAAATCTATGTATATTTATATTTTCATTTACATTAGTAAACTGTTTTGATCTTTTTTTTCATCTAAGTCTTACTTGCATCAAGGCGTGTTCTCTTCCGTCGCCCGTCGCCTCAGTTAGCTCTTTTCCAAGTCTCGCAATCAGCTTCATCAACGGCTATCATTAATCGCATCTAGCCTTAATTGGCCAATTATTTCTATGGTGTATGGACACAGACTCATATTTATTGGAGCCATTTTACCTTTATTCTTCGTGGCTGACGTTGAATTGTTTTTTTAGGGCGAATGCGAAGGTGTTTGTTCCGTATGCATCCTTACAGTTGAGTGACCTCCAGTATTTTTCTAGAGCTCGAACTTGTTTCATAATGGTTTGTGGCTCACTGGTTATCTGTATAACTGTTCCTGTTTTTGGACTTTATACTGATTGCTACCATTTAACACCTTATATTTTACATGTAACTAAAACCACAAGGCGGTTTCGGGTGTAGCATAAAAACCATGCAGTTGACATCTGATTGTTAAGGTTGTTTTGGTTAGCTCAGGTCCGTGAATTTGGTAGAGGTTTCGATAGTTATGAGTTCTTGGTACCTTACCTTAAAGAATGGTAGGATTGTTAGAGTTTGTTGGCTTTATTTGGTTGTGTTTGTTGTGTTAATTAGATTAGGCACTTTGTTTGGATTTGTTTTTTAGAAAAATATGAGGTTTTTTTTGTGTTGTTATGATTCTTAAGTTAGATTGAATTTGTGACTGGGTATGATTTATATGATATTTTTGTATGTTTATTTTAAGTGTTCCGGAAGGAGGTGTATAAGATGAAAGCATTTTTGTGTCACAGAGAGATCTCATTTTCGCACCTTTAAGGAAAGAAAATGAAAAATTCGAGAAATTTGGTAGTGGGGGAGTGAAGGTGGGGGGATTGGAGGTGGAGGATTGGAGGTGGGGGGATTAGAGGTGGATGAGTAGACGTGGGGAAGTGGAGGTAGGGGAGTGGACGTGGGGAGAGTGGAGGTGTGGGGAGTGGAGGTGGGGAGTGAAAGTGGGGAGAGTGGAGGTAGGGGGGAGTGGAGGTAAGGGGGAGTGGAGGTAAGGGAAGTGGAGGTAGAAGAGAGTGAAGGTGGGGGGTGGAGGGAAAGTAGTTATAACGTTTTGTCCTTTGGAATCGAAAAATCAAATCAGTCCACCTTTCCACTCCTATTTCCCCCTAAACAAACTATGATTTTTATATACATAGAAATATTCTTCTCTTTGAGGGTACGTCCCTATAGTACAGCTTTTCTCAATTTTGGAGACTTATTTCGAAAATTTTGATGTCCCTTCTTCCAAAATCTAGTCTCCGAAAGAAATAAGTCCTGCTGACCATTGATTCCCGACCTCACTGTTTATAGGGTTGTACGAGTTGGTGTATATAAATGTGATAGAGAAACTCGTCTCAGAGACACATCTCACCCCAGAAGTACTTTTAGAGTTTCTAAAGAAAATGAAACTGTGTTTCCAAGCGCTTTCTTTTATTCACCGAAGCATCTTTCAAGGCTTTCCTCCACGGCATCTAATTATAATTGATACACCAAATTCGGGTGCCTCCATTTTTTATTCCTTTATACTGAATTTTTGTCGATCTTTTGCAATTTGTTTATAATTTTTTACCATATTTTTGAAGATCCTCTTCTCTATCTTGTCTTCGATCGTCTATTATCATGTGGAGTCCGTTCTCGGTAATATCTCGTGTCTATCATTTGTCTTGGAATGTTGCCACATGCCATGCCAAGTTCCATTTTAGGTTTCTTATAGCCAATTTACCCCCATCATAAAAGGCGTTCATGGACTATTTGTGTTGTTCTAAGGTTTAATGTAAATAGATCGGGTCATGATCAGGGTTTGTGCTGTATAGGTCCTATTTGGGATTATGAATTGGTTGTATTCTTTTCTTTGATTATATACATTCCACATTATATATATATATATATATATATATATATATATATATATATATATATATATATATATATGCGATTAAAAGGCTATTTTTGGCAGACACAGTCTTGCTAAAAGCCTTCGGATGGAGCTCTTCTCACATACACGAGAACGCCTATTTTAAGTCTTACTTTTTCGTATATGTGAGAAGAGCTCCTTCAGAGGGCTTTGAGGAAGAGCTAGTTTGCCCCCCAAAATAGCCTTTTTAACCGGATAATTAATTGTGTTACAGCATTAATTTTTCTTAATATATATATATATATATATGAGGAATTAAACCACATTCTCCTAAGACAATTAGAGCATACAAAATATGTCATCCTTCCTATTTAGATGAAGAAATTGTCATTATCAGGACCATTTTTTCTAATTTGTATTAACCCGACTGGTTCATATCGTCTGCCCATTTTGCAGCTAGGAAAACATTCTAAGGTAATAAGCCTTCCCGCACTAACGACTTCAACAAATGTATAACTTTGCCATTTAATAATAAATTAAATAGTTTAAAGGACATATTTGGAAAAGCGGGTATTAATCTAGCCTTTAAATATAATAATTCCTTAAACCAATTGATAATTGCCAGGAAACCCCAAGAACATCATAACATAGGAGTATATGCAATACCATGCAACGATTGCCATAAAGTTTATATAGGGGAAACGGGGAGAAATCTAGACAAGAGATTGTACGAACACAAAAGAGATATTAGAGTGGGCAGCGAAAGCAGTGGAATATTTTGCCATGTTAGAGACTTGAATCATTCCATCGATTTCAATGGAAGTAAAATGGTATTTAAATCGGCCAACTATGTTAAGAGAAGAATTTTAGAATCGAGCTTGATATCGTTAGTTCCTAATTTAAATCTATCTGAGGGTCAATTTTCTTTTAATCCTGTAATATGAAAGCAAATAAACAAAATAGTAAAATGTCAGCCCTTCAATATGTTTAGGCCTACCCCCCTCCCCTCTGATTAGCCACAAGTAGGGGCTTGGGGAAAAAAGAGGGGATCTTTCACGACCTGACCCTGTGTTATGTTTGTAAGCACTTTTCTTATATTTTCTATCCAGTGTCAGTTGAAAAAGGGTGTGAGATACACTGAAACTGTTCTGAATTAAATTGTCTTCGGAGAATGTGGTTTAATTCCTCATCTTTTCTTGCGATATTGCATTAATTTTCATCATATATATATATATATATATATATATATATATATATATATATATATCCAATGGACCAAGGGTTCCCAACCTTGTTTGCTTGTCTTGTGTACCCTCTTAGTCCTATCTTTACGTATGTGCACACCCATATACGCATATGTAATATTCCTAAATAAAATATTTATTTGTAGGTTAATTAAAGCTAATTTCTTGACTTTTCTACATTAGTTTATATTATTATTACTTCTATTTATTTTTTATTTTACAAAGTATTTTATTTATATCTTTTTATGACCCCCCTTAGCTCATATTATGGACCCGAAATAATATTTTTCTGAGGCACGACTTAAAGCTTCTATGGACCCCTGGGGGTCAAAGTGACCCAGGGTTGAGAAACGATGCAATAGACCAATTTAACCGTCACTTGTGTGGGTGTAGGTGAGGAGCGTTCCATAGACGTGCCCGATATATTGTAAAGATGGTTACTAACCGCATCCCCAGAACTTGTATGAGTGACCTCATGCTAGAAGAGTGAGATAGAATGTAAGAGTTCTCTCTTTAACAGCTTGGAGCAACTCAAGTAATGGTTTCCGTGAGAGTGGTTCGGCTTTGTACGCCAAGCTTGCGCCACCGTTTCGTATTTTTCTTAATAGTTGATTTCATCGTTGTTGAATTGATTTGGCATCTATTTGCAATCCATTGTTGAGTTATAAACTCGGGAAATGACAAGGAGGAATTTAGATGGTAGAAAGTAAAGGAAGTAGAAACGACTAGGAATCTCTCTTAAAGGAAAACTGCTGCTCCTTTATGTGGAGGGACTCGAAACTGCGTAGAGATGTCTCAGATGTATATTTTATATTGGAATAAATGGAATAAATATAATCTAAGTAAAGTATAGCCTGATTTATATAACTGAAAACTGCAAAGGTGTCGTCTACATATTGCTTATAGTAAAGGTGGTTTAAGTCTTGTTGGCAAGATTGGGAAAGTTTTTGTGCAAAAGATGCCTTAGAAGTTCCCTTTAGCAGAGATCCAGCACGGGAAGTTCATGCACATTATCTATCGAGGTTTTAGTAAATTCGGGAGTTAAAAAACAAAATAATTGCCCCTAAAATTAAATTAATTAATTGATTTAAATACGAGCAAGGCAAATTTTCTCAGGGTTGAGTTAGTTTTGTAATTTTGATGATTTCTTGTATCAACATATTTGTAAATAAATAACTCTCAAACTGGTTATGAAATTAAATGCCACATATAACTTTTGATAAATAACATATACAAAAATGTGCCAATGCAATTACTCCTATTGTCTCCTGTAACATCTTTGTTACGATTAGTTGTTTTAGTATTCTAAGATCTTCCCTCAAGACACAATTGAGCGGTTGCAAGAAAATAGGTTAAAATTCAAAACCTAAACTCAAAAAAGTCCCTAATGAAACCAAAAAAATGGACCCATGATTGGAAGAGCGCCTAAAATTTCAAGGGTTTCATTCGAAAATTTGCACATTGATACTGGAAGCAGAGAGAGAAGGGAACATTCCCTGAGTAAGAACAGATTTAAAGTTAAACTCGTAACTACTTTATCTGTAGGTAAACAAGATCAACAGACTTAAGTAGCGTGGTCTCAATTATTTTGACTTATGACCTCATGACCCTATCTATGACTTTACGTCTTTCAAAACTTCCAATAACTCCCGGACAAACTTTGGTAGGACCTCAACAATTATATCATCGAGAAGAGAATGTAAAACAACATAAGGGTTTCAAATTTCGTTGGAATCGGCCGAATAGTTACGATGTTATTGCCAACAAAACTAATTTAAAAGTAAAATGGTTTTCATCCGACTGACCGACGGATCGACATAGTAACTTATAGATCGCGGTACGCGACTAAAAATTTGTAGTGGAAAAGTTAAGATGGAGTAATTTACAAGCTTAAACTTTAAGAATATTTTCATTGTATATCGCTAAAAAATTGAAAGCATAAAGCATTACGCAAGTGTATAACCGATGAACGAAAGCTCCATCTTAATATTTTATAATGACACACTTCTTGCAGATGGAGATACATTATCTCTCTGCTTAAATTCTTAAAGAGCAAATATTTGAGGAGTGGGCATAAAACTCGTACAAATACGAGAGGGTCTTCAAAAAGCTAGTAGAAGAATGGAATCTGTATCTATAAGACGCCTGATCTGTTCCTGCGGCCACAGCGTTGTTTACACGTGCGCGTAAACTGCCGGGCATACTCGGGGAAAGGTTTACTCATTCAAGTATATTATATGATATTACATGTTATAATATGATAGGGAAAATGCGTAACTCTCCTGAATCTGCCTCCACCCAACAATTAATAATAATAATCAGCAAGTAAAGATATCTTTGTGCCAAAATATAAGAATTTCAAACATGCATCAGTATTTATTTGCGACATGACTTTTTATCCCGGGCAACGCCGAGTACCGAGACTAGTAAAGTAAAAAAAAAAGTCTAAATTTTATTTTTCAACATAAGCTCCATTTAAGTCCAAAACACATTTGCAGGAGATGGTACCAACCATTTAAACTATATCTATACAAATAAGATTTGGAATCAAAAGTCTCATGGGTGAGGCTAAGTCATCCGCCAACATTTTTGAAGAGCACTCATTTTTCTTGTGTTGATGTTGTTAAAAGACCCGTTTTAATTATCATAGTCCTCAGTTTTATAAAAATAGTTTAAATGGATTGGTATCATCGCTTGACCTCAATGGAACTTATGTTAAAAAATTAAATATATACTTCTTTTTATTTTAATTTGATTCCATTTTTATATTATACTAACTTTTGAAGACCCCTCTCCCCCCGCTCGTAAATGGATGAACCTTACAGTTTCAACTGGAAAATTTGATGGCATATTTCAGAAATCCTGCAAACTTCAGGAAAGATGCAATCAAAAGTCGATTTCCGTAGTTCGTGTCGAGACTCAAACTGACTCAAAAGCCTTGACAGTAGATTATCCCTTTTAAGGGGACAACTATTGAGCATGAGTGATTTATGAGGATGAAGGAGTTTAGTTTTATGACGAAACCAAGGAAAAAGACGATGTTGAGGTTCATCTTTAAATGGGAGATAAGATTTCAACGTAGATTCATCATCAGGTTGTTGAAAGAAATTAAGAAATTGAAATTCCTAATAGGACCATAGGGAAAAACCACAATAAGTGAGAATAAAATATTAAATTATAGTATTTTTATACATAAAAAAAACGATAAAACTGCCATTAAGAAAATAACCCCTTTTATTATGCTTCAGGACATGAATGAAAGGTTAGAAAGTAGGGGACTGATGGTAAAATTTACCAGCTTTAATTATTGACTATAAATACGTAAAATAATTGGGTACAAGGAGTTAAATCTAGAATCTATATTGTCTTGACTCATTTCAGTTTTATATCCTCGATTGAATGGTTACAAATTTGGAAAACCTTTAGTCGCGTGCGACCATATATCTCATTATATCTTTCGGTCGGTCGGTCAGTCAGGGGAGGGGGTAATAACATTGTAACTATTTGGCCGATTCTAACGATACTTGAAACCCTTATGATATTTTACATTCTCTTCCGAATGATAAAATAGCCAAGGTCCTCCCAAGGTTAGCCTAGTAATTATTTTATTTTGGCAATGACATCATAACTATTTGACCAACTTTAGCGAAATTTGAAACCCTTATGTTGTTTTACATTCTCTTTTGAATAATATGATTGGCAAGGTCATCCAAAGGTTAGTCCAGGAATTATTGAAAGTTTGAAGGTCGTAACTTCATAAATCAGAACAAGGGAGAGCACGCGACTTTGGTCAGCAGACCTTGTTTTCTTATTTAAAGACTTTTTTTTACGTTGGCGTAAAAAAACTGACATCAAGATTACGAACAGTGCTTCCCATATAACAAAACAGCCGCTTGAACAGGTGTTCATGTATACAACTATATCGATTAGAGGGGACCTCTACTCTACGCCAAAATATAAACCAAGGCGTTGTTTGGTAACCAACAGCCTCATGTGTGGGTGTTACCCACAATTTTCCACCTATTACCTGATCCACCACACCTTTCTAATTAAGGATTATTGTGGGAAGTTTAAGTTGGGTGTGAGAAATTTGACAAAACAGCACAACACAAAGCCTGGTTCCCAGCCTAACTTAACTTAACTTAACAACCTTAATATAACCTCAACTTAACCTCATGCTGCATAATCCAAATTATACAAACAGAACATAACATAGCGTAACAGCCAAACTAAACCTAACGTAAGCTAACCTTATCTAACCTACCCGTGTGTTGTGTTTCTCATTTGCCCCCCGCATCACAATATTCCATGATCTGAATATATGTTTTTATGTGCGTTTAATGATAAGCGGGAGGTGCTTTGATGTATGACGTGAACGAATTTACGTGGTAAACCTCCACGTCTGTGCAATCATATTCACACGCTGCTCTGAGATCATCAGACATGATTGAGTGTGTGTATATATATACGTATCTTTGAGCGTTAATGCACGATTATTCCTCTGCGTGAAAGGAAATGGGGGATAAGATTAAAGGGAAAGATACTCCCTCCTCTCCAGCACACCGCCACACATACGCACACAAACTTCCAGGCTGAATGGCATAGATTTACGTGCAGGTGGCGGAAGTCGGAATCACCGGTGCACGTGAGTATACGCCTCTGTACGTATGAATACGAGCGCAGATGCTTTACCTTTCCCAACTTAAATGGAGGGTAACTATGTACAAATATAATACCTCTGTATTCGTAGATGTGTAGTGGTAAGGATGTTTAATTGACCAGCAAGGATGAAGTGGATTAGCGTATATACTTGGCCACGGAAATGTACGTAGAGCTTGGTCTACGAGAAGAATAGAGTACTGTGTATATATCGACGGTAATAAGGACCAACCCGATCCCTGATTCCCTTGATCGAATGTGAGAAGCAAAAAAACTGATAACAAAACCGCTAATTACTATTGATCAAAGGCCAAAAACGGTGGGTCGAGACACGCAAAAGCCACGACAATGAGTAATTAAGATCTCTCAAAATCTTTGTAGGAACTCAACATCGTCATTTTGGTTTCATTCAGTCAGAAGGAAATTACAAATCGAGAAAAAAAGTAATAAAAGGGAACCACATCTCCCAACAGAGAGAAGAGGAGAGAAGGAGAAAAAGAGAGAAAGCGAGAGATAAAGAGAGAGCAAGGGAGAAATAAATCGAGAGAGAGAGGGAGATGGAAAGAAAGAGTGAAAAGAATGGCAGAGAGAATGCGTTAGAATGAAAGAGAAAATAAGAGAGAGAAAGAATGAGTTAGAATGATAGGGAGAGAGGGGAGAAAAAGAGAGAGAGAGAGAGAGAGAGAGACAGAGAGACCATCACACACAGAGACAAATACACACATACTCACGCACATCATCGACCACCTTTGTTTTGTGAAGAATAAAATCCTTTCCAGAACGACTTGATTGTAAAGGTAAAATCCTCAAACCCTCGTTAGTTAAAAAAAAGGTAGAGTGAGAAGGAAGAATAGGAAGTTTCTGCATTTGAAATTGGAATATTTGAATGAATTATAAAGACAATATAAATATGAATACACCCTTTCTCTGCTTGAATGATTCCTCTAGATTAAACACATGGGTCTTTATTCGCACTTGCCATAATGGGTATTTATACACACTTGCCATAATAGGTCTTTATGCGCATTTGTCACAATGTGTCTTTATGCGCACTTGTCATGATGGGTATTTATACACACTTGCCATAATGGGTCTTTATGCGCATTTGTCACAATGAGTCTTTATGCGCACTTGCCATGATGGATATTTATACACACTTGCCATAATGGGTCTTAATGCGCATTTGTCATAATGAGTCTTTAGGCGCACTTGTCATGATGGGTATTTATACACACTTGCCATAATGGGTCTTTTTGCGCATTTGTCTTAATGAGTATTTATGCGCACTTGCCATAATGGGTATTTATACACACTTTCCAAAATGGGTCTTAATGCGCATTTGTCATAATGAGTCTTTATGCGAACTTGCCATGATGGGTATTTAAACACACGTGCCATAATGGGTCTTTATGCGCATTTGTCATAATGAGTCTTTATGCTCACTTGCCATAATGGGTATTTATACACACTTGCCATAATGGGTCTTAATGCGCATTTTTCATAAGGAGTCTTTATGCGCAGTTGCCATGATGGGTATTTATACACACTTGCCATAATGGGTCTTTATGCGCATTTGTCATAATGAGTCTTTATGCGCACTTGCCATGATGGGAAATGCAAAATACTCAGAGCACCGAAACGGCCCAAGCCGGACGTAGACAGCGAGAAGAATTTAACCAGAAAGCGAGAGTTGACAGTTTGATTCCTCAAAGCATTCTGTCTTGGGGGCTCGGTCGGTCTTTTCATCCCCTTATCATCCACTCCGTCCCATTCCTCCTTCAACCCCTCTCCTACTTGATTCCTGGAACACACCAAGCCAAAATTACCAGGTTGAGCCGCCATGAGGCACCCTAAACCATAAACACGAGAGCGAATTTCCTTAATTGAACAATGGAGAAACGTAATCGGAGAAGACAGCAACTAACAGGCGACTCAAATTATGTCATAGAGGCTTCAAACTGAAAACAAAATGGAAGAGAAAAGGGAATAATCTATCGAATCGATAGAAAATCTTAACATAGTCGGAATGAAGACGACGGGGAAATAGGTAATGGGATACGTGTAAAGGGAAATTACAGCCAATCGGTAGACACAATTTTAACAACATTTAGTGTAAAGGTGGCTATTGCTAGAATACTAAATAGCTCACATGCATGTATAATGCAACATTCCCAAAACTTTTCTGGTCGAATTTGTGTCAATTTCACTTAACATAAGTCACACGGGAATGCTTGTGTGCGAGCGAGGAAGGCAGGATATAAATAAGAAAATGGTGTCAGGGATTATTAGTCTACAATCTCCGCTTAACCATTGGCAATGTTTCCTTTAAATCTTTGTTATACAAATGGATAAACGTTTATCATTAGTTTCTTGAAGTTTTAAAGGAAAACTTAAAGAAAATCATGCAAATAATTAGTCTTAGTTATAACTATGTAATAGATTAAAAAGAATAATGTCTCGAGGACCATAATTCTTCATTTCCTGTCCATAGGTCGTTTAAATACACAATAACTAATCTCGTTAGTCTTCGTATCTGATGCGTTAAAGTTGTCCTTGTATTTCAATATTTCCCATTCCTTGCCCTTTTGAACTTTGTGCCTTTTTGATTTACATTCTGTAACATCTTATCCTTTAACTCTATTCCTCGATATTTCACTGAAAATCATCCCATCTCGAATCCCTTTTTACCTCACCCAAATCCCTTCCATTCCATTTCACTTTGGTGCGGTTTTCCTCCGATTCATTTCGCATCACATTATTCCACCTCGACGCCTACCCCTTTGATATGCTCTTATCCACATGAATCACCACCGCTTCTGAAATCTACTTTCACCCCGGCTTCCTTCACTTCCATTTCAACTGCTACCAGTACTCAATAATAATAAATAATCCATCGAATTATTTCCATGAGTCGTCAAGGACATCCGAAACTTTGGTGCCGCTTTGGAAAAAATTAAAAATATATATTTTTAAGTAAGTTGAAAATAATAAGAATTGCTATGTAAAAGAATTTGAGCTAATAACCCCCTCTCCCCAATGAGGACTAGTCGAGCCTAGTTGGGCCATCACTACTCTGTTTACCAACCTCTAACCTCTTCGTTTCTGTCAAAATTTGCGTATTTATTTCAGGTTATCGGCTAGACTAGCCCTAGTTAATAGTCTAACTAGGTTAACCTAGTCCTCATTTGTGGATTGTTAGCTTAAAATATTTTGCATACCAATTCTTATTTTTCCAAGAATTTTCTTTCATTTTTTGGGAAACCAAAAAAATGGTCGTATAACAAAATGGTAACTGATTGTTTTCTTAAAAAATATATTGATTTTTTTCTCCAAAGCGTAACGAACTTTCCGGACGACCTAATATATGCGCTAAGACCTCAATATTATTATGATGAGATATAATATTAATATTCTTGCTCCTTTTTTCAAATCTATTTCTGTGTTTAAAATCCGTTTCACTTTTTTCTTTCAAAACTGCGCAGTATTAACCTAAACTCTGATAAAAGAGAGAAATATAAAGCCCTACGGGGGATTTGTAAACCGTAAATAAGTCTAAAGAACCCTAAAATAAGACTGAAGTTGGCTTTAGCGGTGGGATTTGGAGTCTATTCCTTATTTGTTCCCTTTGCCCGTTCAGATCTGAGGGTTTCATATTCCCTAATGGTTTGGTCCAACGCTGAAATGGCCGATCTTCTTTCCTTGAAATTTGGTCGAGCAAATTTATTTCCACGTTAGGCCTCAAAAGCCTGAAAAAAGGTAGGATAGCAATAAATGTCCTTCTGCTCCATTGTACATACTTCCCTTTCGCTATTTGTTACCAATAAACTGAAAATAAAGATTTAAAAAAAAAAAATTGCAAACCTCCTAAGAAATGGCCTAATAACTGTCTTTCGCAAATATTTAATCACAACTTCTACTCCCTCCAGCTACTCGCTATTTATCCTCTTATTTTGGTTATACCTTCTACATTCTACTTAATTAAGCTTGGGTTATCCTCCAATTCAACTGACTTCGGACTCAAGCTTCAATGCACGGGCCTCTAAGGTAGATTAATTCTTCTCCTAACAAACAAATCTAGGGTTCTATAGGCTACTATTATGGCCTATTTAAGCTCTTTTTGGATGCTAAAAAAAAGCCTATTCACGGGTTTATCCCTCCAAGGGAATGGGCTTATCTGCAGAGCTTACTTAAATAAAAAAAGGAGTTAATTAGTAATGAACAGAGCTGAGTCGGTGCAGTTTGTAGGGAATATTTGGCATGCGGTGCTTGATCCTTTGATTCATACAAACTCTCCTTCAAGCCCTGAAGGAGCTTTCATATTAAACAGGGGGGCCAGAAAATCAATCTTCTCTATATTCACATGCACATGCACATGCACATGCTGTACAGAACCTATGAAGTTTAATGCAAAACACAAAATGTATATATAGAAGCCAAAGTTCTAGGCTATTATGTATAGGCTTCTTGAGGAAAAAGAATGCGTCACAATTTCCGCTGAATTTCGTTGTGACAATTTATTATACTATTAATTAATGAGAGATGGAGTGTTTTGGGTATATTTAGTTATAACTAAACTAGATAGGATAACTAACAACAAAATAAATTAAATTTATTAAAAAAAAAAACGTTATTGCGGTATTTCAAGCGGAACTGACAAAACATTTTGAAACAGTTTTGTTCCAAAACAAGGTTGCCAAATTCTCCCATTTTTTTTCTTTTTTTCAGTTTAATTAAGTTTTTATATTTATGTAATTTTTAATCATCGATATCACAAAAATATTCGCATTAATATTGGACACTTTTTATTAATAGCTATAATTAATTTTCCAACCTAAGGTATTATGAAAAATATTATTTGGCAAGAGCGCAAAAAATCTAAGAGTAGTATTCCAAAAGTATTTGAGGATTTATAGAACAAATAAATAATTTTATCATAATTAACTTACCTTCGAAGGTTCGAGACATTTTGAAAAATGTCACATGAATAATTTGGAAACTTTAAACTCATATATATATATATATGAAACGAAAATATATTGCCAAGAGGATAAGGCAATGTGTGACATAACAGCCATTATGAAAAAACTCAACCTAGTATATAATAAAAATAAACACATGTAAGGAATTTGCCGTCAATACATTCATACGTAGAAATAACTACAAACACTCACTTAAGCCGTACATATATACCACCACATAACAATCTTCCTCCAAAATGTCAAACAATGCACGCAAGCGCACTTTAACCCGGAATTTAGACGTCTACATACAAAAATAAAAAAAAATGACCACACTAAAAGCACAACCATATTGTTTTACATGAGGAAGTACGAAAGTAACACCAAGCCAGTATACAAACCAGATTCACACAAACACCCGTATTATACATCAAATTCTTCAATTATTGATAAGTGAAATATGTTTGACCTCAAAACAAAAAATACCAACCATTTTAGGGCTAGGAATTGGTTCATTTTGAGGGGTTTTAGGCCTAGGGAGAAATGCATTCAATTTGGATGTTGTATGTCAACACCGGGTTGGGGAGAGTATTGTGGGGGGGAGGGGGGGGATTAACAAACATGGCCAGTCTCTTGTCAATTTTCGAGAGGTCCGTTTGGCTTATGAATTTTCGAGTGAGTTTGATTTCTCTCGGATATATATTTTGTGAATTCAGTCTATTTTAGTTCTCCAACTCCTACCATATATATATATATATATATATATATATATATATATATATATATATATATATATATATATATATATATATATATATATATATATATATATAAATATATATATATATATATATATATATATATATATATATATATATATATATATATATATATATATATATATATATATATCCCTTGTTCTAACTTTCTCTTCCCCTCCCCCCTTTTTTCTCTCTCTCCATTTTCCTTTCTCTTTATTTTTTAATTTTCTCTTTCTCTATCTCCTGGAGGCATTCGCCAAATTAGAAGAAAAACTTTCTTATCAGTTCGGGCCTTACTTCGGGGAAATAGAAATAATAATATTTGGAAAAATGATTTCGTAATATTTTCCCATTTAATTGCTTCAAAACGCTCGGTTAGTTTGGTGTGCATTGTCACTCTTATTTCTTCGTCATTTTCCTCGTTTTTTTTTCTAATTTCTTTTATTATCTTTAAATTTAAAATGGGCTGTACTAATAGTATCTGGATCCTTAAAGAGACCGAAGATCAAATTAGGGAAGGTGTTAACAACTAGACCATATTCTTCTCAAGATTACCATAATTCTTCACAAGGTCAACACCGAAGCAGGACCGGAATTAATTTCAAAGATCATTTCTTGTAAAATTGAACATGATTCAGTCCTGCCTCTCTTCTGTTAAACAGATGGATAATCAAGTTGTGTGAATTTAACAGTCTTTTTTAAGTCGATGAATGGCTAATCGATACAGGAATGGCGTCTCGAATTGATTAAATAAAATCGAAATTGAGCGAAATTGCGAGGGACGGAAAGGTCACATCCCCCAACTCATTCACTTTTACGCAGTGGCGAATCCAGGCTAAAAATTGGGAGGAGGGCAAACTTGAATTTCTCCCTCTCAGTAGCCTGAAAAAAGGGCATTAATGATTAATAATAATCTTGTACAGTATTGATAATAAATAACAGCATCTCATAAAGGAATTAACACTAACTATCAGATCCGAATTTATTTCCACGCATCAGTAAATTACACTAGCCAACAAATTTTAACTTTGTCTCTGCTACTTGAGTAAATGTTGTTGGAACTAACTAATTCTGGTGCACTGATTCCAAATCTGTCCTAGCTCGTAAGGTTCCTGAGTTATGCAACTAGGCTATATGGTTCACTTTGTCACCTTGGATCAATTAATGATATAATTATTACGAGTTTGAGAAAAATTAGACGTTTCTGGGCAAAGGTTTGGAATCGAGGCACCCTATTTGTAGGCCCAGACAAGATATGTATTACATATAAAAGAGGTAGGACTCACCAAACTATAAATTTCTTAAAAAATGTTTTCGTTGAAGCAGCCTTGATACCTGTTTTCCGCCATCGCGATATCTCGGTGGATCCTTTCTCCAAGTTCGTCACTAATATTACCTATATTAGATGGAAAGAAATCTAAATGTCAATGCAAGAAATGCATCCTAAGAGACATCCGACACCATATTCGTTGATAGGCCTTTAACATGTTGACCACCTGTTCTTCATAGTTTTCAGCCCTATGATTACCAAGGGAGTTCTGCACTACATGGACAAATAAATCTCATGCTGCCAACTCAAGTGGAGTTAGTTTATTTCTGAACTCCCTCTCACGTATCAATTCTCTGATCTCCGGCCCTACAAAAATGCCAGCTTTAAGTTTAACATCGGTTTTTTGGCACCAAATGACTCTTTGAGATACTGGAATCCATTAGAATCATGGGCCATTGCTTTAACAAAATTCGTGATAAGGCCAAGTTTGATATGAAGTGGTGGAAGGTATATCTTCTGTGGATGTACAAAAGGGATGTGCTTCACATTGTATCGCCCAACTATGTGTTCTCTTTCGGGCCACTTTTGATAATATAATGATTCCTTTCGTCACGGCTGTCCCATAGGCATAAGAAGCACATATTCTTTGTATATCTTAGCTGCAGTCCAAGAAGTAAAGAAATTACCTTTAGATAATCACAGATATTCCACTTATGATGCGAGTAATAAGCTCCTTCCAAAATAAATTTTATTGAGTCATATGTCTCTATCATCCCAACAATAAGTGCGACAGGAATTGAAGGTTTTTTGTTACCATTGTGTAGCAACACAGCTTTGAGGTTAGCAGTTCTTGCATCGATGAATAGTCTCCATTCATCAGGTAAATGCTCGTTTTCTAGCTGATTCATGAGGCTATTAACATCAGTAAGAAACAAGCACCATCTTCTTCTTTATAAAAGGCAGCTAAGGCCTCATGGCGTTTACGGAAAGTAGATATTTTTGCACCGTCTTCTAGAACATTCCATTGCTGTAGTGTGGAGCCCAACAGTTCTGCGTCCTCCTTTGACAATGCAAATCCCTCACCAAATCATTCAATCTTTCTTGATTTATCAACTGGATCTTCTTTTCCTTAGAATCCTCCTCATACATTTCCTCGTCATTGTTAGTCTCCTCTTCAGGCGATGAATCATCTTCTTTAACTGCACTAGCTGATGGAGGAACTGGGATTGGTATCTCCATATTATGGGGGACTGGTTTTATAGCTGACTTACAATCTGGATATACAATTTTTGACTTGTTCTTTGAGAATCCCGCAATATTTGTCATACAAAAGTAGCAATCAAAAACATGGTTACTTGACTCACGCCACACCATTGGTACAGCAAAAGGCATACCCTTCCGTTTGCCATTTAACCTCTGTGTGAGCCCCGTATAACACACAGTACAAGATTTGTGAGGTGCCCAGGACTTGTCTTGGTCACCAACTATACAACCAAAATAATAATGGTATGCAGTTTTCACTCTTTTAGTTAAGTTTTTCCGCTGGTTGCTTGGAGTATATCTTCCACAGATATGAAAAAAGTTGTCTGAGCTATTTATACATCCTCGCCGATTAATTTTTTTAACTTAGTTGTATATATCCTGTTATATACTTTTGTACCATCTTATTTCATTTACAAATTAATTGAGAGATAAATCTGAAAGAAAAATGCAATCAATTACTGTATGTAAATACCGTTTCATCACCTCTACTATAATGGCTAAATTTGACAACGTGATAAAGCAAGAGTGTAACACAAGAACCGAACACACACAACACATCCTCGCACTACGGTAACCGAAGCAACACTGCCCATATGTGTAAATAGAGAGTATATATGTAAGTCAGGAACCTTACTTGCCTGAATAATTCTGATTACAGATTCGGAATCAGCATACTCGATTTCCTATAAATCGCAAGCTAATACCCAAGTAGCAAAATCATTGTTGACTATTGTTAGGAATTTTTGTTTTTGGACGTCAGTTAAGGTATAATAATCAATTTAATAATTATATTTGAGAATTCCTTGTATTTTAGATATACATCATATAAGATACATTCGATTGCAGCGGTTTAAAAAAACTGTTTTTATATATATTCTATATTATCACATAACTCTTTCTGAATAGCAGAGTACAAGTATAGTAAAATATATATATATATATATATATATATATATATATATATATATATATATATATATATACAGGGTGTCTCAGAAAAAAGTTAACTGTAATTTGAATTAGTATAACTCAAAAACTATTGGAGACTTTTGGATCCTGCAAAAAGTGTTTTATTTACCAACTATTTATCTGTCGATTCTACAAATTAAATTAAATTTCCTTTTATGATTTTGATACACTAATGGGTTTAGTGGAGGCTATCAAAAATATGAAGCCTAGGAAGGCTAAGCCACCGTGCACTTTCAAGAGAAGCGTAGGGAGCCTAGTTAGCCTAAGTCACTGTGAGATTCTTCAAGCAAAGCCTAGGCCATTTTAGAGTGGTTTTTCCGCCACGCTGTGGTATGGTCTCTTCATTGTTGCTTAGTAAGCAAATCAAGGCGTTTCTGTGTAAAAGTTTACTTCCATAGAACCTTTTTAATCATGCAAAAGATCAACGCACATTTACAAACTTTATTAAGACTGGCAGTATTAAACAAGTACAAGATTCATTGGAACAACGTTTTCCAGGTATGCACCCACCAATCAAGCCCATAATCGGGAAAAATGTTCACAAATACCAACATGAAGGAACATGCTTAAATCTAAACAAAGGTCGTTCGGGTCGTATGAGAATAACAGAAAATATCGAAAATTTTCCGATGACACTTCTTCAAAATCCACATGTATTAATCAGAAAGTATGGTTTGCAATTGTTAAAGTCATTATTTAATTACATTATTAAACATGACTCAAAATGGCATCTCTATAAGATGCATGCAAGACACCAGCTTCTTAAAACTGATTTTCCTCGTCGTAGACAATTTGAAGAATGGCTTATCCTTAAACCTGCTCGTTTCTTGGTAAAACATTGTGATTGGTGACGAGGCAGCCTTTTTCATGAATGGAAAGGTAAATAGCCATAACATTTGGCAGTATGCGCCGCTGACCCCCCCTCCCCCCCAGCATTCAACTTTGACACACGTATTTGGCAGCAGAAAGTGTCTTTGGATCGGAATATGCGAGAATGGCTATCTTGTCGGCCCATTGTTTTACGAGAATAACTTAAATGGTGCTGACTACCTGAGACTAATCAACGAAAGGATCTTCCCGGAACTCCGCCAGATTTACGGCAATCAATTCAATAGACTTTGGTGGATTCACGACAGCGCACCAGCTCACAGACAGCTTGATGGAAGAACAAAACTAAGAGAAACGGTTGACAACCGCATTGTCGTGCTAAATCATGCAATTGAATGACCCCCAAGATCTCCTGACTCAACACTATGCGATTATTTCTTATGGGGATATCAAGAGAATAAAATGTATTCTACTCCAGCACAAAGCATCAGCCAGTTAAGAGATAATATCACACGTGAAGTCAATAAAATTAAGGAAAATCACAAGTTAATCAAAAAGGTTGTTCAATCAATGCGATCAAAGGCGCAACTGTGCTTGGAAAGAAATGGAGGACATGTGGAAGGAAACGATGCTTAGAAAATTATAAAATGAATTTGTATTACCCATATAAAGAGGTGCTTTTTTTGTAAAAAAAATGGATTTAAATATATTTGTTGAATTTAAATTTCGAAGTTTCATTATTTTACTTCCTTTTGATAGCCTCCACTAAACCCATTAGTGTAGCGAAATTATATAAGAAAATTTAATGAAATTTATAGAATCGACAGATAAATAGTTGGTAAATAAAACACTTTTTGCAGGATCCAAAAGTCTCCAATATTTTTTGAGTTATACTAATTCAAAGTACAGTCAACTTTTTTCTGGGACACCTTGTATATATATATATATATATATATATATATATATATATATATATATATATATATATATATATATATATATATTTAAATAAACATAAACGGGCCTGAAATTTTGTTCGCGTGTCTTCAATCCCTTAGCCCTCCTTCCCCTGGATCTCAAGGGGCTCTTAAGGGGTTTGGGGAGACCATCCATTTATGAACCTCCACCGCTCATTTAGCCTCGGGTTTCATGGCACCACAGATAAACTTAATTTCCATACATTTTGGGCGGAATTTGAGAATGTTGTTTGTTGGGTCTCGGCGAATTCATTCTAGTTCTACTACGCTCGATTATGTAAAAAGTTACCTAAGAGATTATGCATTTTCCATCATTGAGTAATTAGGTAACTAAAATTGGCAGAATTTTTATATTCTGAATTCGAACCTTTATAAAAGAGACTTAAGGTTGGTTGCCAATGCTGATCACCCTTCACGCTATATTAACATAGTTAGCCGATTTAAATACCATTTTACTTCCATTGAAATCGATCGAATGATTCAAGTCTCTAACATGGCAAAATATTCCACTGCTTTCGCTGCCCACTCTAATATCTCTTTTGTGTTCGTACAATCTCTTGTCTAGATTTCTCCCCGTTTTCCCTATATAAACTTTATGGCAATCGTTGCATGGTATTGCATATACTCCTATGTTATGATGTTCTTTGGGTTTCCTGGCAATCATCAATTGGTTTAAGGAATTATTATATTTAAAGGCTAGATTAATACCCAATTTTCCAAATATGTCCTTTAAACTATTTAATTTATTATTAAATGGCAATGTTATACATTTGTTGAAGCCGTTATTGCGGGAAGGCTTATTTCCATAGAATGTTTTCCTAGCTGCAAAATGGGCAGACGATATGAATCGTAGAATCGAGCTTGATATCGTCAGTTCCTAATTTAAATCTATCTGAGGGTCAATTTTCTTTTAATCCTGTAATACGAAAGCCAATATACAAAATAGTAAAATGTCACCCCTTCAATATGTTTAAGGCCTAACACCCCGTCCCCTGATTAGTCACAAGTAGGGGATTGGGGGAAAAAAGAGGGGATCTTTCACGACCAGACCCTGTGTTATGTTTTGTAAGCACTTTTCTTATATTTTCTATCCAGTGTCAGTTGAAAAAGGGTGTGAGATACTCCGAAACTGTTCTGAATTAAATTGTCTTCGGAGAATGTGTTTAATTCCCCATCTTTTCTTGCGATATTGCATTAATTTTCATCATATATATATATATATATATATATATATATATATATATATATATATATATATATATATATATATATATATATATATATATATATATAATGAAACCGCTTTTTGAGCACAAAGGAGTTTGTTGAACCGGAACTAGTTTCGGTATGCAGTTTTCCACATCATCTTCAGCAGTTAACTGAGAGAAATTGACAAAGAAAACAGAAATACTAAAATCTACAGAAACCGGCAACTAATATTAATCAGGAGGTGTTAGTTTTAAGTGATTAACAATATTTTAAAATGAGGTCTGATACATAGCGGCTACATTTGTGTTGACCTGACAGATTAAAGTTTGGGATTTCTTTGATTAAAATAGATTTGATCATTTTTCTTTTATTAAAATTGTTACAGTGGCAAATCATTTGGGCACTAGGGAAATCAATTATGTGGTTGGTGTTTTTCACATGGGTGAAAATACTAGAAGCATCGCTTGCTCTACGAATATCCCCCTTACTCCTAGGGCAAGCGATGCTTCTAGTATTTTCACCCATGTGAAAAACACCAACCACATAATTGATTTCCCTAGTGCGCAAATAATTTACCAATGTAACTATTTTAATAATAAATTTGTATCCATTCTCCATTGAATTCAATTTGCCAGACACCTTTAGAAACACTGAAATTAATAGATACCACCTCGTTTTATATAGTCAGGATAGTAAAGGGTGGTCGAAGAGGAGAGGAGTCCGAAAATATATCGGAAGGTACATAATTTTAAATTATGTGATGTATAAACTTATGCATAAATTCGTCCTTTTATATGTTGTTTTTTTGTAGAGGATCTCAGTTTCGATTTCCTCGATCTATTCTTCCTAAAATAAAGTAAAACACTGTTCCGAGACTCACGCTCTCCTTGGGATTGAAGCATTGGCGGATCCAGGATAAAAGTTGGATAGGGGGAAGGGCTAACCTGTTTTCCTCCCTCTGACGTGTCTGAGAACCTGGCATTGATCATTAATAATAGTTATCTTGCACAGCATTGATAATAAATAACAGCATCTCATAAAAAGAGTGAACACAAATCTCTCAGATCCGAATTTTTTCCACACATCAGAAAATTATGAATTGTAGTTTTGGGAAGTCAACTAAGGTATAATACTCAATTTAATCATTATTTTTGAGATTTACCTCCATTTTAGAAATGTATCATATAAGATATATTCAACCGCAACGGTTTAAAAAGTTTATATATATATATATATATATATATATATATATATATATATATATATATATATATTGTATATTATTACATAACTCTTTCTGAATAACAGAATACAAGTATGCCTTAAAAAAAAAGAAATAAAAACATAAACAGGGCTTAAATTTCGGGGCCTTCAGCCCCCTAGCTCCTCCCCTGGACCTGCGCTTGACTTAGAGGTCGACGACCAGACAGTTAAGGGTTCTTTGTCTTGTCCAAACTTGACACCAACTTAGGGGTCAAGTTCAGATCTGTACGAAGTATTATTGACTTTGCGTCTTAGAGGACATTCGTCTCTGAATGAGTGCTTGCCTCTTTGGGTCCTTGCTTGAATGGTTTATAGGTACACAAACCAAACAGATTGAGGAATTGGAGTCGGTCCCATCTTTTGGTTTTACTCGAATTCCGGCTAATTTTCCAGTCGATCCCAACTTGACACTCGATTTTGTCGAATGCGGGATCGAACCTTCGGTCCAGAACTTAGCGAGAAAAGTGTCCCTCTCGCCGATAAATCCCTTTGTCTTCCTTTTAAATGGAAGGATAAGGTCGAAGGTATCGGTTGTTTGCTTAGGTTGGACTCGATTCATCATCTGAAACTGTCTTGTGGTGAGTACCCCTGGGGATACTGTTTGCCATCTATGCTGGGAGTGATCCCTTGAGGGAACGTCTGGTTTACGCATGTTTCCCCGAATAAAAGGGGGCTAGTGAAGATGACCCCTGTTCTCTGGTCATTAATCTGCATAAAACTGTCCTTGGCGATAGATACACCGACTCCAAGATGGGAAGTGTCCCTCTGAGTCCGAAACCAGGGCTTTGAAAGAACTTTTGGAAGGCAATTATTGTTTGGAAAAGAAATATATACCCCTAGGAGAGTGGGACTGTACTTCTAATCTCTTCAATCACTAAGCACAAACATCACACACGACACACAACGCAAATGACTAAGAGAAGTTTGGACTTGGGTGATAATCCACTGGTGGTCCCCTCTCCTGTGATAATAAATACCGATGTATTGATGTGAGAGATCCGATACTAAAGCCACACAGATTAGTTTATATTCATCCCAAGGTTGCTGACGCATTCAAACTAATTGTCAACTCTGCCATAAATCCATTACCATGGAATATGGAGAAATACCCGATGATTGGAAGAGAGCGAATGTAGTCCCCATTTTCAAGAAGGGTAGTAAAGAGGATCCAAATAACTTTAGACCGGTTAGCCTAACTCCTGTAGTCTGTAAAATTCTTGCGAAAATAGTTAAAAAAGGGATTTGCCAACATCTAGAGAGGGAGGGGTTAATCAGCGATGCTCAGCATGGGTTTAGATCAGGTAGATCATGTTTGACTAACTTACTAGACTTTCTGGAGTTTGTAACAGATCAAGTAGATAAGGGAGAGAATGTAGATATAATTTACTTAGATTTTAGTAAAGCATTTGATAAGGTACCACATAGGAGACTAGTTCATAAATTAAAAATGATTGGGATATGTGGGGGTGTTTCAAATTGGATAGCTGAGTGGCTGAAAGACAGGAAGCAAAGGGTAGTGCTAAATGGTGTAAAGTCAGAGTGGAGGGATGTTATCAGTGGGGTTCCTCAGGGATCAGTTCTCGGGCCATTATTATTTGTCATCTATATAAACGATCTTGGGGAGGCAGTTAATAATAAAGTGTCATTTTTTGCGGATGATACCAAATTAGCAGCTGTAGTTAAAGATATTGATGATAATTTTAAAGTGCAGGGGGATTTAAATAAATTGTTATCCTGGGCACATAAGTGGCAAATGACTTTCAACCTAGATAAATGCAAAGTTATTAACATGGGAAAAGATAATAGAGAATTTAACTATGAAATGGATGGGCATTGGCTGAGCTCAGTAGAGGATGAGAAAGATCTAGGAGTAGTTATAGATAAGTCATTAAGGTTTTCTAAGCAGTGTATTGAAGCAAGAAATAGGGCAAATAGAGTGCTGGGTTTTATTAAGAGAAATGTCAGTTACAAAAGTAAGGAGGTTATTCTTAAACTCTATAACTCTTATGTTAGGCCACATCTAGAGTACTGTATACAGGCATGGTCCCCACATTTTAGACACGATATTAACTTTCTTGAGTCAGTGCAACGGAGGGCAACAAAGATTATTCCTTCCCTGAGGCACCTTGAATATATAGATAGACTGAGGGTATTAAATATGTTCTCGTTCGAAAGGAGGTGTGTGAGAGGGGATATGATTGAGCTCTTTAAAAATTTTTCCGGGATAGATAAATTGGATGTTAGCAAGTTTTTTGAGTTAGATGATGGAAATCGGACTAGAGGTCACCACTTGAAAATTAAAAAGCAAGGGTGTAGGTTGGATTTAAGAAAATATTTTTTCACCAATAGAGTGGTAGACTTCTGGAACAAATTGCCGCAGAGGGTAGTAGGTAGTCCAAATCTAAATGTATTTAAGAGTAGGTTGGATGAGTTTATGGGAAGGAAAGGTTGTGATGGTTTCTAAGTTTTGTATATATTAATATTGTTTGTATATATCTATAGCTGCATGATTTAGTTCTTGACAAGCCTTGATTGGTGATACCCTTGTTTCTGGACGCAATCCTCTGGATGTAGTTTTCTTGGGACTTTGGGTGCCTTAAAAAAGAGGCCATTTGACTCGGATGACCTATGATGAGCCCTTGTGGCTTTTGTCATCTTTTATATTATATTGTGGGGGACTTTGATTTTGTCTTTCCCTGGTGATGGTGCTTTTTGTGGGTGGGTTTTGACGGAGGCGGATGACCTTTGATAGGCCCTTGTGGCTTTTGTCATCCGTGTAATTATGTTATGTTATGTTATGTTATGTTATATTTTAATCCTTTAAATTGTTTCGCTGTTCGACTCGGACTTGCATTTAGGTCTTGAGTATCTCTTCAGCATTGAGTCACTTAGTATAAGAGATTTGAACACAGGAGTGGGCGATAAATTTAATTGTTTAATCGACCTCTGTGATGGCATTTCATAGATATTCAAACCTTTATGGAATCTATGACGTGGTTTATAATGATAACTCTAAAGCCTTTATAATAAGTGTTAAGGCTCTCTCCAAAGCCTCAAGTCTGATGAATTCCGAGCCAACGTGCTTTCTAATAACAGCAAGCGCATTACGATTCTTATCTATGCGGTTGGGTTGGCAGTTCTTGGGAGTGATTGGTCCTAGTGATCGAATCTCGCCTCCATTAAAAGATGGCTTCTTCCATTTTAGACTATTTTGACTTTCTCGCATTAATCTCTTCCATTTAAAACGCCATTAATGGGCTTCCTTTCAAGTATCGTTCTTCCGAGAAGGTTGGATTACCCCTTACTAACAATTCCTTCCTCAAACTTCATTCTAATTCTGATCTAACTTCAAAATTTGGGAAGAGGATGATCCTTTGGGGATTTCTAAGGTTGAACATCATGAAGAACTGAACAATCCTTTACAGCGACTCTCAGAAAAATCTGAAGCCTTTAGAGGGATTTACCACACTTCGAATCTTCTAAGTTTGCGGGAACACAATATAGATCTCTTTCAAAGTGCCTCAGGAAATCATTAGGAGAAGGTGTTGTAATTTGTATTCAATATCCTAAGAGAACCCGGCCGTTTTGGCAAATAGGTCGAATTCCAGAGTTTGTTTCTCGAGACGATAAAAAGTCTGAATAGTTATTAAACACCTATCTTCGCTCAAGCTCTATATAACCCACTACGATCTAAAGATACGAACCTCTGTCCTGTGATTTCCGACAACGAACGCGACCTGAAGATTTCTAGTCGCGAGTCCGTTTCGGAAGCAGTTACCCCTCCTGGCAAAGATCTCCATTCCCCGGCGCGTCCTAGAATGACAGCCTCCCTTCATGCCGAACAGAGGCTAAGGAATCTCGGTCGTTAGCTTTAAGCCATAATATTAAGTTTAAAATCATTAAAAAACTTATTTTAGTTAAAATAATTTAAGCTTTAAAAGTTTTCTTGCAGGTTCAAACAATTCCCCTAGGGATGTTGTAAAACTGTATATCGATTGTATGGATTTTGCCTTTTCACATATCCCTTACCTAGTTTCCCGTCGCAATCATTCAACTTTGCCTGTTAAGATTGTCTATTGATTCGATAGACTATTCCCTCATTTGTCTTCATATTTCTTTCAGTTTTAAGTCTTTATAACTTAATTTTCCCCCCCTGTCCCTCGCTCCGTTTTAGGCTGCATTGATCCATTCATTTATTTATGATCGCTCGCGTCTTGCTTTTGGGTTATTTACAAAACTGAGTTCAGTTTATGACCGTCGTTTGTGTGTCTTCAGTCTGGCGCGTTCCTGGACCCAACTGAAGGGAGCTAGACGGATAAGTGAGATGGCGTGGATTGTAGGATGGAACTTGAACAGACCGAACCAGCCACCAATTCAGAACGTTTCAAAGAATCAAACCGTAAACTCCCACTTCTCTCTTCTCTCGCTACTTCCGTTCGATTTGGTCTAAGGTTCAGGACTCTGAGTTCCCATTTTAAACAATTCTACAAATGGTTTACCATTTTGAGTCGCGTGAGACTCTATAAGTTACTATGTTAGTTCTTAGGTTGGTCGATCGGACGGTAACCATTTTACTGTTCAATGGGTTTTTTACCAATAACATCGTAACTATTCGGCCGAATTTAACGATATTTGAAACCCTTATGTTGTTTTACATTCTCTTTCGGGTGATATAATTATTAAAGTCCTCCGAAGGTTAGCCTTGTAATTATTCGGCAATAACATCGTAACTATTCGGCCGAATTTAACGATATTTGAATCCCTTATGTTGTTTTACATTCAATTTCGAATGATATAACTGCCAAGGTCCTCCCAAGGTTAGTTTCGGAATTATTCAAAGTTTTAAAGGTAGTAAGGTCATATGGTCATAAGGTCATGTTAGAATAATTGAGAGCACGCGAATTAGGTCTGTCGCCCTTGTATATATGGTATGCAACCTAACCTATGGTATTTTTCCACCTCTAACAATATCCAAGCAGCAATAAATTAAACTGATCCCAGTTCTAAGTTCGACGCTTAGTTTGGTCTATTTGATGCAGCTACTTGGTAAACATGGGTGGGGATCGTCCCCCAGCAACGCCCGATACAGTTGGTAGGGCGCTAAAAATTCCTATAGTAACCGCCTTGGAGTATAACTAACAAACTTCGATTATTCAATGTTAGCATAATTTCATAAGCAAACTAATTTTAAGCTATAATCGTAATGAAGGGCTAATTTATTTTAATCCGCCTTTGCAAGTTTATTTTACCATTCCATCTTGAGTAAAAACATATAATTCACATTAATGAACCATATCAATACCTTAATTGCCTACTTAGGAGTGCAAATATGCCTAATGATCGGAGCCTTCCTCTGCATGGCCGAAAATTTGCTCAGTCGTTGAGGTCTACGTGATACGCGTTCTAATAACGTCACGTCCATATACACGTAGAGGACTCAAAGTCGTGAAAAAGGGTTTAATACAGAGACGATAATAATTATAAGAACCACTTGAGAAAATAATCACCCACTGTCATAGAGAAGAATAGAATGTAAGAAAGAGTAAAAGGAAAAGACGAATGAGAGAACGGAGGAAAATATCCGTAAATGGCAGGTCCACCATTCTTCCTGAAGACGAATTTGAAGAGAAGAATTGACGATGTACTGAAGTGTGTAAGATGCAAATTAGAAGGGACTTCCATGACGGTAACATCGTGTTCTGGTGCAGATGTTACCGCGGCGCAAGCAGGGAGAACCCCACAATAACCCCTTCGTATACTGAGACAGGTGTGCTAGTAAGAGACTGTCTGTTGGGGTGGGAGAGTTTCCAATTCGCTCATCTCCCAATACTTGCTGTCGAATCAGTTCGTACCCTTAAAAGTTGTCCTAGCCCTCACCGCACGTCATCCTTCCTAGCAGCCATTTCCGTCCTTGTTTTATCTAGCTGTTCTCATCCCTTTACACACCCTTAAAAGTTGTCCTAGCCCTTACCGCACGTCACCCTTCCTAGCAGCCATTTCCGTCCTTGTTTTATCTAGCTGTTCTCATCCCTTTACACACCCTTAAAAGTTGTCCTAGCCCTCACCGCACGTCATCCTTCCTAGCAGCCATTTCCGTCCTTGTTTTATCTAGCTGTTCTCATCCCTTTACACACCCTTAAAAGTTGTCCTAGCCCTTACCGCACGTCATCCTTCCTAGCAGCCATTTCCGTCCTTGTTTTTTCTAGCTGTTCTCATCCCTTTACACACCCTTAAAAGTTGTCCTAGCCCTCACCGCACGTCATCCTTCCTAGCAGCCATTTCCGTCCTTGTTTTTTCTAGCTGTTCTCATCCCTTTACACACCCTTAAAAGTTGTCCTAGCCCTTACCGCACGTCATCCTTCCTAGCAGCCATTTCCGTCCTTGTTTTTTCTAGCTGTTCTCATCCCTTTACACACCCTTAAAAGTTGTCCTAGCCCTCACCGCACGTCATCCTTCCTAGCAGCCATTTCCGTCCTTGTTTTTTCTAGCTGTTCTCATCCCTTTACACACCCTTAAAAGTTGTCCTAGCCCTTACCGCACGTCATCCTTCCTAGCAGCCATTTCCGTCCTTGTTTTTTCTAGCTGTTCTCATCCCTTTACACACCCTTAAAAGTTGTCCTAGCCCTCACCGCACGTCATCCTTCCTAGCAGCCATTTCCGTCCTTGTTTTTTCTAGCTGTTCTCATCCCTTTACACACCCTTAAAAGTTGTCCTAGCCCTCACCGCACGTCATCCTTCCTAGCAGCCATTTCCGTCCTTGTTTTTTCTAGCTGTTCTCATCCCTTTACACACCCTTAAAAGTTGTCCTAGCCCTTACCGCACGTCATCCTTCCTAGCAGCCATTTCCGTCCTTGTTTTATCTAGCTGTTCTCATCCCTTTACACACCCTTAAAAGTTGTCCTAGCCCTTACCGCACGTCACCCTTCCTAGCAGCCATTTCCGTCCTTGTTTTATCTAGCTGTTCTCATCCCTTTACACACCCTTAAAAGTTGTCCTAGCCCTCACCGCACGTCATCCTTCCTAGCAGCCATTTCCGTCCTTGTTTTATCTAGCTGTTCTCATCCCTTTACACACCCTTAAAAGTTGTCCTAGCCCTTACCGCACGTCATCCTTCCTAGCAGCCATTTCCGTCCTTGTTTTTTCTAGCTGTTCTCATCCCTTTACACACCCTTAAAAGTTGTCCTAGCCCTCACCGCACGTCATCCTTCCTAGCAGCCATTTCCGTCCTTGTTTTTTCTAGCTGTTCTCATCCCTTTACACACCCTTAAAAGTTGTCCTAGCCCTTACCGCACGTCATCCTTCCTAGCAGCCATTTCCGTCCTTGTTTTTTCTAGCTGTTCTCATCCCTTTACACACCCTTAAAAGTTGTCCTAGCCCTTACCGCACGTCATCCTTCCTAGCAGCCATTTCCGTCCTTGTTTTATCTAGCTGTTCTCATCCCTTTACACACCCTTAAAAGTTGTCCTAGCCCTCACCGCACGTCATCCTTCCTAGCAGCCATTTCCGTCCTTGTTTTATCTAGCTGTTCTCATCCCTTTACACACCCTTAAAAGTTGTCCTAGCCCTTACCGCACGTCATCCTTCCTAGCAGCCATTTCCGTCCTTGTTTTATCTAGCTGTTCTCATCCCTTTACACACCCTTAAAAGTTGTCCTAGCCCTTACCGCACGTCACCCTTCCTAGCAGCCATTTCCGTCCTTGTTTTATCTAGCTGTTCTCATCCCTTTACACACCCTTAAAAGTTGTCCTAGCCCTCACCGCACGTCATCCTTCCTAGCAGCCATTTCCGTCCTTGTTTTATCTAGCTGTTCTCATCCCTTTACACACCCTTAAAAGTTGTCCTAGCCCTTACCGCACGTCATCCTTCCTAGCAGCCATTTCCGTCCTTGTTTTTTCTAGCTGTTCTCATCCCTTTACACACCCTTAAAAGTTGTCCTAGCCCTTACCGCACGTCATCCTTCCTAGCAGCCATTTCCGTCCTTGTTTTTTCTAGCTGTTCTCATCCCTTTACACACCCTTAAAAGTTGTCCTAGCCCTTACCGCACGTCATCCTTCCTAGCAGCCATTTCCGTCCTTGTTTTATCTAGCTGTTCTCATCCCTTTACACACCCTTAAAAGTTGTCCTAGCCCTCACCGCACGTCATCCTTCCTAGCAGCCATTTCCGTCCTTGTTTTATCTAGCTGTTCTCATCCCTTTACACACCCTTAAAAGTTGTCCTAGCCCTTACCGCACGTCATCCTTCCTAGCAGCCATTTCCGTCCTTGTTTTTTCTAGCTGTTCTCATCCCTTTACACACCCTTAAAAGTTGTCCTAGCCCTCACCGCACGTCATCCTTCCTAGCAGCCATTTCCGTCCTTGTTTTTTCTAGCTGTTCTCATCCCTTTACACACCCTTAAAAGTTGTCCTAGCCCTTACCGCACGTCATCCTTCCTAGCAGCCATTTCCGTCCTTGTTTTTTCTAGCTGTTCTCATCCCTTTACACACCCTTAAAAGTTGTCCTAGCCCTCACCGCACGTCATCCTTCCTAGCAGCCATTTCCGTCCTTGTTTTTTCTAGCTGTTCTCATCCCTTTACACACCCTTAAAAGTTGTCCTAGCCCTTACCGCACGTCACCCTTCCTAGCAGCCATTTCCGTCCTTGTTTTATCTAGCTGTTCTCATCCCTTTACACACCCTTAAAAGTTGTCCTAGCCCTCACCGCACGTCATCCTTCCTAGCAGCCATTTCCGTCCTTGTTTTTTCTAGCTGTTCTCATCCCTTTACACACCCTTAAAAGTTGTCCTAGCCCTTACCGCACGTCATCCTTCCTAGCAGCCATTTCCGTCCTTGTTTTATCTAGCTGTTCTCATCCCTTTACACACCCTTAAAAGTTGTCCTAGCCCTTACCGCACGTCATCCTTCCTAGCAGCCATTTCCGTCCTTGTTTTTTCTAGCTGTTCTCATCCCTTTACACACCCTTAAAAGTTGTCCTAGCCCTCACCGCACGTCATCCTTCCTAGCAGCCATTTCCGTCCTTGTTTTTCTAGCTGTTCTCATCCCTTTACACACCCTTAAAAGTTGTCCTAGCCCTCACCGCACGTCATCCTTCCTAGCAGCCATTTCCGTCCTTGTTTTTTCTAGCTGTTCTCATCCCTTTACACACCCTTAAAAGTTGTCCTAGCCCTCACCGCACGTCATCCTTCCTAGCAGCCATTTCCGTCCTTGTTTTATCTAGCTGTTCTCATCCCTTTACACACCCTTAAAAGTTGTCCTAGCCCTTACCGCACGTCATCCTTCCTAGCAGCCATTTCCGTCCTTGTTTTTTCTAGCTGTTCTCATCCCTTTACACACCCTTAAAAGTTGTCCTAGCCCTCACCGCACGTCATCCTTCCTAGCAGCCATTTCCGTCCTTGTTTTTTCTAGCTGTTCTCATCCCTTTACACACCCTTAAAAGTTGTCCTAGCCCTTACCGCACGTCATCCTTCCTAGCAGCCATTTCCGTCCTTGTTTTTTCTAGCTGTTCTCATCCCTTTACACACCCTTAAAAGTTGTCCTAGCCCTCACCGCACGTCATCCTTCCTAGCAGCCATTTCCGTCCTTGTTTTTTCTAGCTGTTCTCATCCCTTTACACACCCTTAAAACTTGTCCTAGCCCTCACCGCACGTCATCCTTCCTAGCAGCCATTTCCGTCCTTGTTTTTTCTAGCTGTTCTCATCCCTTTACACACCCTTAAAACTTGTCCTAGCCCTCACCGCACGTCATCCTTCCTAGCAGCCATTTCCGTCCTTGTTTTATCTAGCTGTTCTCATCCCTTTACACACCCTTAAAAGTTGTCCTAGCCCTTACCGCACGTCATCCTTCCTAGCAGCCATTTCCGTCCTTGTTTTTTCTAGCTGTTCTCATCCCTTTACACACCCTTAAAAGTTGTCCTAGCCCTCACCGCACGTCATCCTTCCTAGCAGCCATTTCCGTCCTTGTTTTTTCTAGCTGTTCTCATCCCTTTACACACCCTTAAAAGTTGTCCTAGCCCTCACCGCACGTCATCCTTCCTAGCAGCCATTTCCGTCCTTGTTTTTTCTAGCTGTTCTCATCCCTTTACACACCCTTAAAAGTTGTCCTAGCCCTCACCGCACGTCATCCTTCCTAGCAGCCATTTCCGTCCTTGTTTTTTCTAGCTGTTCTCATCCCTTTACACACCCTTAAAAGTTGTCCTAGCCCTCACCGCACGTCATCCTTCCTAGCAGCCATTTCCGTCCTTGTTTTATCTAGCTGTTCTCATCCCTTTACACACCCTTAAAAGTTGTCCTAGCCCTTACCGCACGTCATCCTTCCTAGCAGCCATTTCCGTCCTTGTTTTTTCTAGCTGTTCTCATCCCTTTACACACCCTTAAAAGTTGTCCTAGCCCTCACCGCACGTCATCCTTCCTAGCAGCCATTTCCGTCCTTGTTTTATCTAGCTGTTCTCATCCCTTTACACACCCTTAAAAGTTGTCCTAGCCCTCACCGCACGTCATCCTTCCTAGCAGCCATTTCCGTCCTTGTTTTATCTAGCTGTTCTCATCCCTTTACACACCCTTAAAAGTTGTCCTAGCCCTTACCGCACGTCATCCTTCCTAGCAGCCATTTCCGTCCTTGTTTTTTCTAGCTGTTCTCATCCCTTTACACACCCTTAAAAGTTGTCCTAGCCCTCACCGCACGTCATCCTTCCTAGCAGCCATTTCCGTCCTTGTTTTTTCTAGCTGTTCTCATCCCTTTACACACCCTTAAAAGTTGTCCTAGCCCTTACCGCACGTCATCCTTCCTAGCAGCCATTTCCGTCCTTGTTTTTTCTAGCTGTTCTCATCCCTTTACACACCCTTAAAAGTTGTCCTAGCCCTCACCGCACGTCATCCTTCCTAGCAGCCATTTCCGTCCTTGTTTTTTCTAGCTGTTCTCATCCCTTTACACACCCTTAAAAGTTGTCCTAGCCCTTACCGCACGTCATCCTTCCTAGCAGCCATTTCCGTCCTTGTTTTATCTAGCTGTTCTCATCCCTTTACACACCCTTAAAAGTTGTCCTAGCCCTCACCGCACGTCATCCTTCCTAGCAGCCATTTCCGTCCTTGTTTTTTCTAGCTGTTCTCATCCCTTTACACACCCTTAAAAGTTGTCCTAGCCCTTACCGCACGTCATCCTTCCTAGCAGCCATTTCCGTCCTTGTTTTTTCTAGCTGTTCTCATCCCTTTACACACCCTTAAAAGTTGTCCTAGCCCTCACCGCACGTCATCCTTCCTAGCAGCCATTTCCGTCCTTGTTTTTTCTAGCTGTTCTCATCCCTTTACACACCCTTAAAAGTTGTCCTAGCCCTTACCGCACGTCATCCTTCCTAGCAGCCATTTCCGTCCTTGTTTTATCTAGCTGTTCTCATCCCTTTACACACCCTTAAAAGTTGTCCTAGCCCTCACCGCACGTCATCCTTCCTAGCAGCCATTTCCGTCCTTGTTTTTTCTAGCTGTTCTCATCCCTTTACACACCCTTAAAAGTTGTCCTAGCCCTCACCGCACGTCATCCTTCCTAGCAGCCATTTCCGTCCTTGTTTTTTCTAGCTGTTCTCATCCCTTTACACACCCTTAAAAGTTGTCCTAGCCCTCACCGCACGTCATCCTTCCTAGCAGCCATTTCCGTCCTTGTTTTTTCTAGCTGTTCTCATCCCTTTACACACCCTTAAAAGTTGTCCTAGCCCTTACCGCACGTCATCCTTCCTAGCAGCCATTTCCGTCCTTGTTTTTTCTAGCTGTTCTCATCCCTTTACACACCCTTAAAAGTTGTCCTAGCCCTCACCGCACGTCATCCTTCCTAGCAGCCATTTCCGTCCTTGTTTTTTCTAGCTGTTCTCATCCCTTTACACACCCTTAAAAGTTGTCCTAGCCCTTACCGCACGTCATCCTTCCTAGCAGCCATTTCCGTCCTTGTTTTATCTAGCTGTTCTCATCCCTTTACACACCCTTAAAAGTTGTCCTAGCCCTCACCGCACGTCATCCTTCCTAGCAGCCATTTCCGTCCTTGTTTTTTCTAGCTGTTCTCATCCCTTTACACACCCTTAAAAGTTGTCCTAGCCCTTACCGCACGTCATCCTTCCTAGCAGCCATTTCCGTCCTTGTTTTTTCTAGCTGTTCTCATCCCTTTACACACCCTTAAAAGTTGTCCTAGCCCTCACCGCACGTCATCCTTCCTAGCAGCCATTTCCGTCCTTGTTTTTTCTAGCTGTTCTCATCCCTTTACACACCCTTAAAACTTGTCCTAGCCCTCACCGCACGTCATCCTTCCTAGCAGCCATTTCCGTCCTTGTTTTTTCTAGCTGTTCTCATCCCTTTACACACCCTTAAAACTTGTCCTAGCCCTCACCGCACGTCATCCTTCCTAGCAGCCATTTCCGTCCTTGTTTTATCTAGCTGTTCTCATCCCTTTACACACCCTTAAAAGTTGTCCTAGCCCTTACCGCACGTCATCCTTCCTAGCAGCCATTTCCGTCCTTGTTTTTTCTAGCTGTTCTCATCCCTTTACACACCCTTAAAAGTTGTCCTAGCCCTCACCGCACGTCATCCTTCCTAGCAGCCATTTCCGTCCTTGTTTTTTCTAGCTGTTCTCATCCCTTTACACACCCTTAAAAGTTGTCCTAGCCCTCACCGCACGTCATCCTTCCTAGCAGCCATTTCCGTCCTTGTTTTTTCTAGCTGTTCTCATCCCTTTACACACCCTTAAAAGTTGTCCTAGCCCTCACCGCACGTCATCCTTCCTAGCAGCCATTTCCGTCCTTGTTTTTTCTAGCTGTTCTCATCCCTTTACACACCCTTAAAAGTTGTCCTAGCCCTCACCGCACGTCATCCTTCCTAGCAGCCATTTCCGTCCTTGTTTTATCTAGCTGTTCTCATCCCTTTACACACCCTTAAAAGTTGTCCTAGCCCTTACCGCACGTCATCCTTCCTAGCAGCCATTTCCGTCCTTGTTTTTTCTAGCTGTTCTCATCCCTTTACACACCCTTAAAAGTTGTCCTAGCCCTCACCGCACGTCATCCTTCCTAGCAGCCATTTCCGTCCTTGTTTTATCTAGCTGTTCTCATCCCTTTACACACCCTTAAAAGTTGTCCTAGCCCTCACCGCACGTCATCCTTCCTAGCAGCCATTTCCGTCCTTGTTTTATCTAGCTGTTCTCATCCCTTTACACACCCTTAAAAGTTGTCCTAGCCCTTACCGCACGTCATCCTTCCTAGCAGCCATTTCCGTCCTTGTTTTTTCTAGCTGTTCTCATCCCTTTACACACCCTTAAAAGTTGTCCTAGCCCTCACCGCACGTCATCCTTCCTAGCAGCCATTTCCGTCCTTGTTTTTTCTAGCTGTTCTCATCCCTTTACACACCCTTAAAAGTTGTCCTAGCCCTTACCGCACGTCATCCTTCCTAGCAGCCATTTCCGTCCTTGTTTTTTCTAGCTGTTCTCATCCCTTTACACACCCTTAAAAGTTGTCCTAGCCCTCACCGCACGTCATCCTTCCTAGCAGCCATTTCCGTCCTTGTTTTTTCTAGCTGTTCTCATCCCTTTACACACCCTTAAAAGTTGTCCTAGCCCTTACCGCACGTCATCCTTCCTAGCAGCCATTTCCGTCCTTGTTTTATCTAGCTGTTCTCATCCCTTTACACACCCTTAAAAGTTGTCCTAGCCCTCACCGCACGTCATCCTTCCTAGCAGCCATTTCCGTCCTTGTTTTTTCTAGCTGTTCTCATCCCTTTACACACCCTTAAAAGTTGTCCTAGCCCTCACCGCACGTCATCCTTCCTAGCAGCCATTTCCGTCCTTGTTTTATCTAGCTGTTCTCATCCCTTTACACACCCTTAAAAGTTGTCCTAGCCCTCACCGCACGTCATCCTTCCTAGCAGCCATTTCCGTCCTTGTTTTTTCTAGCTGTTCTCATCCCTTTACACACCCTTAAAAGTTGTCCTAGCCCTTACCGCACGTCATCCTTCCTAGCAGCCATTTCCGTCCTTGTTTTATCTAGCTGTTCTCATCCCTTTACACACCCTTAAAAGTTGTCCTAGCCCTTACCGCACGTCATCCTTCCTAGCAGCCATTTCCGTCCTTGTTTTTTCTAGCTGTTCTCATCCCTTTACACACCCTTAAAAGTTGTCCTAGCCCTCACCGCACGTCATCCTTCCTAGCAGCCATTTCCGTCCTTGTTTTTTCTAGCTGTTCTCATCCCTTTACACACCCTTAAAAGTTGTCCTAGCCCTTACCGCACGTCATCCTTCCTAGCAGCCATTTCCGTCCTTGTTTTTTCTAGCTGTTCTCATCCCTTTACACACCCTTAAAAGTTGTCCTAGCCCTCACCGCACGTCATCCTTCCTAGCAGCCATTTCCGTCCTTGTTTTTTCTAGCTGTTCTCATCCCTTTACACACCCTTAAAAGTTGTCCTAGCCCTTACCGCACGTCATCCTTCCTAGCAGCCATTTCCGTCCTTGTTTTATCTAGCTGTTCTCATCCCTTTACACACCCTTAAAAGTTGTCCTAGCCCTCACCGCACGTCATCCTTCCTAGCAGCCATTTCCGTCCTTGTTTTTTCTAGCTGTTCTCATCCCTTTACACACCCTTAAAAGTTGTCCTAGCCCTTACCGCACGTCATCCTTCCTAGCAGCCATTTCCGTCCTTGTTTTTTCTAGCTGTTCTCATCCCTTTACACACCCTTAAAAGTTGTCCTAGCCCTCACCGCACGTCATCCTTCCTAGCAGCCATTTCCGTCCTTGTTTTTTCTAGCTGTTCTCATCCCTCTACACACCCTTAAAAGTTGTCCTAGCCCTCACCGCACGTCATCCTTCCTAGCAGCCATTTCCGTCCTTGTTTTTTCTAGCTGTTCTCATCCCTTTACACACCCTTAAAAGTTGTCCTAGCCCTCACCGCACGTCATCCTTCCTAGCAGCCATTTCCGTCCTTGTTTTTTCTAGCTGTTCTCATCCCTTTACACACCCTTAAAAGTTGTCCTAGCCCTCACCGCACGTCATCCTTCCTAGCAGCCATTTCCGTCCTTGTTTTTTCTAGCTGTTCTCATCCCTTTACACACCCTTAAAAGTTGTCCTAGCCCTCACCGCACGTCATCCTTCCTAGCAGCCATTTCCGTCATGTACACTCATTCTTACCCTCTCGGCCATGTACACTCATTCCAACTCTCGCGGTCGTGTACACACATTGCTGGCCTCTCAGCCATATACACTCATTCCAACCCTCTCGGACTTGTACAATCTTTCCAACTCTCACGGTCATGTACAATCATTTTAACTCTCTTGGTCATGTACAATCATTCCAAACCCTTCGGTCATGTACACTCATTCTTACCCTCTCGGCCATGTACACTCATTACAACCGACTTGGTCATGTACAGCCATTCCAATTATCTCGGTCATGAGCACTCATTCCAAACCTTTCAACCATTTACTCTCATTATAACCCTCTCCGTCATGTATACTCATTCCAACCCTGTCAGCCATGTACACTCATTCTAGCCCTCTCGGTCATGTACACTTATTCCATCATCTCGGTCATGTACTCTAATTCTAATCCTTTCGCCATATACACTCATTCTAACCCTCTCAGCCATGTAAACTCTTTGCAACCCTGTCAGCCATGTACACTCATTCCATCTCTCTCGTTCCTGTACACTCATTCAATTATCTTTGTCATGTACACTCATTGCAACCCTCTCGGCCAGGTACACTCATTCCATTTCATTTCGTCATGTACACTCATTCTAACCATATCAGCCATGTACACTCATTGCAACCCTGTCAGCCATGTACGCTCATTTCAACTCTCTCGTTCCTATACACTCATTCAATTATCTTTGTCATGTACACTCATTCCAACCCTTTCGGCCATGTAGCTGGAAAGAAAAGTGAGACTGCCCTGAATGTTATGGTGGAACCATGAACAGACCGACCTAGCCCCAATACAGAACTGTCTCAAATACACGCTTCTTTCCTTCACTCATTCTCACTTACCCTTATCCTTTTCCTCTCTTCACTGCATCTATTCTCATCTCTTTACCTTTAGGTTCCCTGAACATCCTTTTTTTATTCCCTCCAGTCATTTGTTTTTGAGTCTCCCACATCATCCTTCCCACGCCCCTCGTCCTTATATGACTCTGCTGCTATATTTGTTGATGTTGGAAATATATTCTTTCGCTCGTCTCGACTCGTACAACGTCTCTATGCATTAATCACGTGAAATCAAGGATGTAAATTACCCGCAGGAAAAAGAAAATAAGATTTCGACTGCTCTCGCTTTTATTAAACAAGCCTCATCTGTTCTTTCGCTGAATGAAACCTGTTTTAGAGTCGAAAGCCCTTGGAATTTTCTTTTCTTTTTTAACGGATAATTTACGTCTCCATCTCTCTACCGACCTACCTTCCTACCTATGTATCTACCAATCTCGTGATTTCGGCCATACGTGAGATAGAATGCACTCGTGTGGGGGAAAAAAATAATTATAAATTCCATTATTCTTTTATTTTCCGACCTTTAATTTGAAATAAAAAACAGTCTTCATATTTTGTATTTTATTTTTTTAAAAAATCTCGTATTTTAAAAAGTCCAATCCCTCAATCACCTTAATGTTCTACCCGAAGAGGGTATTAGTTATAGCTGCCTAAGTGGGCTCAAGATTAAACAACCATTTTGAAAGGTTGAATATTAAATGGTTTTCGGAGGGATTAAACTTACTGACCTGTGGTTTTATATACATGAAAGTTTTTTTTTGTTAATAAGAAAAGGGTAAATGTTGTGCAAGATAATGTTGCACCTTCAGAACTTATGTTGCCATCCTAAGACAGACCTTTATACCCGTAAATGGAAGAGCACTCATACCGTCAACACTGCCTCCATTCTTTTCAATAACGAGGCTCTCACCGATACAATTCCCAACATCGGCACTCCCGCACACTTTTAACATTACCACTGCTACAACTCTTAACATTTAAGCTACCATTGATATCACACTTATCATTAACGTTACCATTCTTAACAATAACAAAGCTACCATTGCTATCATTAAGAATGTCTGCATTATGGCTATTAATACCACTCCCACCTGTCTACCTCAAAATAGTGGTCCAGTTGTGGTCGAACCCCTTATGTTGGTCATGAGTAGGGCCCGTTCTGTCTGCCAATGGCCTCCATAAACTCGGACGACCAGATGAGGTTCGCTAAGTGGTTTACCGCTGTGTACATGCAGCTATCAGCTGTTCAAGTGTTGAATTGTTATGAAATATTGTCAAGCATTGTTAAAACTATTGTATAGGACTATGGTATTTACTTCCAAGACTCGTTTTGGTATGGAGTTTGCCTAACCATCTTCACCGGTATACTGAGAATAGATCCATACATAAATAACCCAAAATCAGAACATTGTCAAGGGCGATGAGTAGTCTAAGGTCATTAAAAACTCTTTAAAAACTGATTTGTGCACAAAAAGGGCTACATTTAAATTGCCCATCCTAAATTGGAGACTTAATTAACTCGTCAGTGAGTTAAAGACGTAAGCACCTTTTCATTTTCCGCAGGTAGCGCTCGTAGATGTTTTTCTGCGTTGTGCTGTCTGCGTTTCTATAGTTTTGGATATCGACCGCGTTATAGCATTGACGAGCGACCGGCATGTCACTTATGAAGGATATTTCTTATTGGTCGATATATGGTTGAATGGTGTTTAAAAGATAGCTTTAGACGCGGAATGGAAGGTTTGTTGGGTTATGTGCGTCTGCAGTGTAATTGTAATGAGGGTCTGGTTAAGGAGTGGCTGGATTCCTTTGAGTATCTTGGTGTAGTTTGTCGTCAGAGTCTTGTATATGCTTTACGGAGGATGGTATGGGTATTGGGTATAGTGAAATAGGTCGCTATGGTTACGCAGAGGAAATTCACTACACGATGATATTTCATTGGCACTACTTTCATTTGAGAGTGTAGTGGTTAATTAGGATGTTACCCCGCATGCGAGATTGAGTTCCCGGGGCATGGTTGTATAATGAATGTGTATGGGATGTACTGCTTGTAAGTATGGATTCATTGGTTTGGTTGAATTTAATTCATGTGAGTTATGAAAGTATGTACACTTTTGCGTTTGCTTTGTGTGTTTTATTTGTATGAGTTGTGTAGAATTTAGCTCTGCGCATAGTTGAAATCGAGCCCTGATGTTCTGTTTAAGAAGAATGAGGTGTTTGATAGAGATGTGGAGATGTGGAGATCGTTTGTGTGGAGAGTCAAGAGAGATTTTGAGGAGGATATAGACAGCAGGTGCTGTAGCAAACAGCCTTCGAAGCTTACAGAGTCAGAAATTTGGCGCTGCTTTGGTGTGTTTTGATTATTGGGTGAGAATGATGACGATCAGTGTAGTTGTAGAGTGTTATGCTTGAAAGGTTATCGTTTATAATGGTGTAGTTAAGGAAGTAGTATGTGTTTTGTGCTTTTTGTTTAGTTGCGTTGTTGCATTTTTTTACGTATATGTTGGGTTTTGATTCTATGTTGTCATTATTTCGGTTTTTAAATAGTGAGTGTTTTAGTCAGGGTTAATTAAGGTCATAAACGGTGGTAATTATAAAGGCAGTCGTTAGATTGAAGAAAAATCATCAATTTGTCACATTCGGTAGATTTTGTTAGCCTACGTGGCTCTTCCTTTCTACATATTGCTTTTTTGAGCGATTTTCAAACGAAAATTGCCTCCTTTTCCTTGCCTCGTTTGCAGTGTGTCGAAGATTCTGTTGGAAAAGTCTATGGAATCTCCCTACCACTATAGGCCGGAAGTGTATCTAAATATCTTCTTCCATCTCGTTCTCGATATTTGTCGGACATTTTTTTCGCTTTTTCTTAACATTAAATTCAAAGGGCTGAGCCCTGTTGTGGAGCCCAGAAATTCTCCAGTGCCCGCGCCTCCGTCTTCCAGTTATAATGTAGAGTGATTTATTTTTCACTTTCACGATGGTAGACTTGGACGATGTGAAAAGAGTGGTTGCTGGGTAGAGAAGAGGGGACTGAGCATTTGCATGATGTATCTTCTGGTTTTTTAGTCTTCAATCCTTAAACTGGAAAAGGGCTCTTAGTGAACTTTTCCTTTTTTACCCGCGCCTTCCGTTACGTGTGGCGAGTAAATGTTGCCATAATGAATAATTTCTATATTTAATAATAGGGAATTAAAATAAAAACAAATTAAAGAAAAAAATGTAAAAAAAAATAAAAAATTAGATCTGAAAGGGGCTGCTTATCTCTGGACTCATCAGTCCTGCTCATGGAGGAGGTATCGAAGGACTCCAGAAACAAATTGGTCGAACGATCACAAGGACTAAAATGACTTAATTTGACCACCATTTAGGGATACCAATATTAGAAGCCAACCAAATTAGTTGAAAATATTATTCTGTAAAATTTATTAATAGCGATAAAATTGATTCGGGGAAGCTTGAACATATGTGGTAGAAACAAATGTGGAACACACACAAATAATACGAGAGGTAACAATAAATACAAAAATTGTAAAAGAAACAAATATTCCGGATGCTTAACTCCATTTAAGTACTCGGAATAATAGTTCATTTTCCTTGAGGGTTTGTTGCGTAGAAGCGTCTACATCTACCGACATGGAGCTCTCTCTGCTACATACCTAATTTAGAATTGTTAACGCAGTTATACTAGATGACGACATACCATTTCCTTCCGGTATGAGGTTTGGTGTCATCGCATTGCAGGGTAGGACAAATGCTGATCCATTACGTGGTAGAACAAATGCGTGATTCCATTATATGATAGTGCAAATGAATGATCCTATCACATGGTAGGATAAATGATAAGACATGCATAAACCCATTACATGGTAAGAAAAATGCGTGATCCTATTAAATGGCAAGAGAAATGGTAGGACAAATGTGTGATCTTATTATATGGTAGGACAAATACATGATCCTTACATTCATGTCAAATGCATGATACCATTACATGGTAGGACAAATGGTAGGTAAATGTGTGATCCCATTACATGGTAGGGTAAATGGTAGGAGAAAAGCGTTATATCATTGCATGTAGAACAAATGACATATCCTATTAAATGGTAGGGAAAAAGCGTGATTTCATTATATGGTAGGACAAATGCGCGAGGTCATTACATGACGGGAGAAGTGTGTGATGGTATTACATGGTAGGACAAATGCGTGTTCACAATACATGGTAGGACAAATGCGTGGTCACAATACGTGGTAGGACAAATGCGTGATCCCATTGCTTGGTAGGGTAAATGAGTAGTCACATGACACGGTAGGAAACAATGCGTGATCTCGTTAAATGGTAGGCTAAATACGTGATCTCTTTACATGTTAGGATAAATTTGTGATCCCATTACGTGCTAGGGTAAATGTTGGAGAAAGACGTGATCCCCTTGCATGGTAGGACAAATGACTGATCCCATTAAATGGTAGGGCAAAAGCATAATCCCATTACCTGGTAGTACATAATGTAGGAGACATGAGTGATCCCAATACATGATAAGACAAATACGCTACGCCAATACATAGTAGGATAAATGTATTATGACTTTAACTGGTAGGAAAAATGCGTGATCTCATTACATAGTAGGATAAATGCTTCATCATAATACATGGCAGGACAAATGCGTGATCCTATTACATGGTAGGGTAAATGCGTGATCACATGACATTGTAGGAAACAATGCATGATCTATAATAATTATAAGTATTTATAATGCGCCCTTCAGGGCAGGTAGCCCTCCCAGAGCGCAGGTTGTGTAGAGAAAGTTTAGAGGGGAGAGAAGGCAATTCTGAAGAGATGAGTCTTCAGGAGACGTTTAAAAGTAGCAAGGGAGGGAGAGGATCGGACTTGGGCAGGAAGAGCATTCCAGAGTCTAGGAACACAAACTGAAAAGGAACGGTCACTCATCGAGCAGAGGACAGAACGAGGAGTATTCAGGATAGGAGCGAGGTTAGACCAGAGTGCCCGAGGAGTTTGACGACGGGAGAGGGCAGACGAGAGATAAGGTGGAGAAAAGTGTGATCCCTTTACATAGTAGGAAAAATTCGTGATCCCATTACATAGTAGAGCAATGTTAGGAGATATGCTTGATCCCATTACTCGTCAGGACAAACATGTGATCATATTACATGGTAGGACAAATGCATGTTCACATTACATTGCGGGGTAAATTGTAGGAGAAATGCGTGAACCCCCATTACCTTGAAGGACAGATACGTGATAGCATTACATGGTATGGCAAATGCCTGACCATAGAAATAGTAGCAAAATGCGTGGTTCCATTGAATAGCAAGACAAAGGTGTGATTTCATTAGATGGTAGGATAAATGGTAGGAGACATACATATGTCATTCCAATAAAAGTTAGGACAAATGCTTAATTTATTACATGTTAGGACAAATGCGTGATCACACTATATATTAGTATAAATGTGTGATCCAATTACATGGGAGGACAAATGCATGATCTTACATTTTAGAACAAATGCGATGATAGGGTAATTGTAAGACAAATTCGTGATCACATTACATGGTAGGACAAATTCGATATTTTATTACATGTACGACAAATGTGTGATCCTATTACATGGTAGGACATGGTTAGGCGAAATGCGAAGTCCCATTAAATGTAAGGACAAATGCAGGATCACAATACATGGTAGGGTAATATTATGATGAATACCTGATACCATTATATGGTAGAAGAATAGCGTGATTCCATTACATGGCGTGACAAATGCGTGATTCCCTTATATTGTAGGATAATCACGATATCTTATTACATGTTAGTGCAAATGTAGGATAAATGCATGTCACATAAATGGTAGGACAAATTCGAAGTCCTATTACATGGTAGGGCAATTGTAGGACAAATGTGTGATCTCATTAAATGGTAGGATAACGTTAAGAGAAATGCGAGATCCCAATAGGATAAATGCGTTATTCCATTTCAGGGTAGGACAATGTTAGGGAATATGCGTGATTACATTACATGTCAGGACAACTGGGTGATCCGATTTCATGATAGGACAAATGCGTGATCCCATTACATGGTAAGACAAATGCGTGATCCGATTACATCATAGGACAAATGCGTGATTCTCTTAGAAAATGAGGTAATTGTGTGAGAAATGCTCATCCTATTACATGGTATAATAAATGTGATATAGCAATACATGGTAGGAGATTTGTAGGCCTAATGAGTGATCAAAATACAGGGTGTGCCAAAGTTGGATAAATGCGTGATCCAATTACAAGTTAGCATAAATGCGCGACACAATTACATGGTAGGACGATAACAGAACTAATGCATGATCGCATTTCATGGCAAAACAATGGTAGGACAAATGTGCAATCACATTACATATTAGACACATGCGTAATCCCATTACATGGTAGGACAATTGTAATACAAAGTCGTTGTAAGATTACATGGTAGGACAAATGTTTGATCCTATTACCTGGCATGAAACATGCGTGACCCCAATACATATCAGGTCAAATTCGTGAGCTCATGCATAGCAGGACAAGCGATGCTAATATATGGCAGGACAACTGTGTAATCCCATTACATGGCACGAAAAATGCGCGATTCAATTTCATGGCACGACAAATGCGTGATCCCATTATATTGAAAGGCAAATTTGTGAGCCCATTACATGGCATGACAAAATACGTGATCCCATTACATGGCATGAGAAAAGCGTTACTCCATTACATAACATGGCACATGCCTGAATTCATTACATGACAGGAGAAATACGTGATTCCATTACATGACAGGACAAAGTCGTCTTCCCATTAGATGGCAGGACAAATACGTGTTGCCATTACATGATAGGACAAATTACATGGGATGACGAATGGGTTATTCCATTACATCGCAGGACAAGTGCCAGATCCTATTAAATGACAGTGCATGCGCGTGATTCCCATTAAATGAGAAGAGTAATGTCTGATCCCATTATACATAAGGGCAAATGCGTGATCACATTACATGGCCGGACATGTATCAGCCCATTACATGGCAGGACAAATGGTATATATCTACCATATTTAAAAATACTCCTAAAGAGGAACCACCAAGGGCTCTATGATCGCTGGTTGTTGTGTCAAAAAAACAACAAGGATCAGCCCGGGGTGCCTTCTATTTTCCCAGGGAGTCGTACTAAACTTTGTGTTAATTTCCTTATCCTGTCAGGGGATACAATTCTAGGGAAGGATGGCTCAGCTTACTTTAGTAATCTAAAGACTATTAAAGTGAGGAGTGTGATCCCTCCTTTTTGGTTGCGAGGTGGTTTGGAGTAAGAAGCTGGTTGGCTCCTTCCTGAAGACTATCTGAGGGGAAGGCGGTTGAGGGGGCGGGGAGGGGGAAGAGTGAGGGAATGGAATGTGGGGAAGCGGAAGAGGGGAGACGCCACTCAAAATCAAAGATAAAATGTTTATTTTGTCTATTTTCTCTTAAGGGGTGTCTTTTACCTCAGGGTACTATCTTATAGCCCCCCCCCCTCCCCAGGCCAGCCCATTTCGCCTCTTTCTTGGTACGTTTCATGTGCAATTAGCAGATTCTTCCATGTGGGGGAATTGGTACGTTTCATGTGCAATTAGCAGATTCTTCCATGTGGGGGAATTGGTACGTTTCATGTGCAATTAGCAGATTCTTCCATGTGGGAGAATTGGTACGTTTCATGTGCAATTAGCAGATTCTTCCATGTGGGGGAATTGGTACGTTTCATGTGCAATTAGCAGATTCTTCCATGTGGGGGAATTGGTACGTTTCATGTGCAATTAGCAGATTCTTCCATGTGGGGGAATTGGTACGTTTCATGTGCAATTAGCAGATTCTTCCATGTGGGGGAATTGGTACGTTTCATGTGCAATTAGCAGATTCTTCCATGTGGGGGAATTGGTACGTTTCATGTGCAATTAGCAGATTCTTCCATGTGGGGGAATCGGTACGTTTCATGTGCAATTAGCAGATTCTTCCATGTGGGGGAATTGGTACGTTTCATGTGCAATTAGCAGATTCTTCCATGTGGGGGAATTGGTACGTTTCATGTGCAATTAGCAGATTCTTCCATGTGGGGGAAGGGGGCTTTTACAAATTCATTTTCTTAACAAAGAGTGGATAAGAGATTATTAGAACCCACACTTCGGTGAAGAGGTTTAATGTGTTCGACTTCTTAAGAGCCCAAAGTGTACATACAATGAACAGTCCTCGAGAAAGGCAGCGGCAAAATGGTTTACAATAATGAAAATCCCTTTAGTTTCAGTTATACCTAAATACACAGGTGGAAGTGTGGCGTCTGTGAAAATACCTTATATTAGGGATGAAACTGGTGCACAGGTGTTGATTTTTGTCTTGTATGATTCACCGTTTCCCGATCATTCGCCGGGTCTTGTCACTCCATCGGCAGACCCGACAATACACGAGTAGAGAAAAGTGGTCCTAACACCTTCATTCATTAGAGGCGAAATTTCCATGGAATCAACTAAAACTCCTGCATAAGTGATTCACACTTGTTCTTTACTGTGGGTAATAAATGGCCGACAGTACACAGGCGCTAAGGGGGTGTACTCATTCCTATCTATCAAAGTGGCTTCGAATAAATGACACCGAATTCTAGGATTAAATATCCCAAAAAGAGATCTACATCATGCAATAGATTTTGAAGCAATAACTAATAATTATAGCGACCAAGTTCACTCTAGATATCACTGTGAATATCTTCCATTTCAAGATCATTTACGAAACTTTCCAATAAGAATTCAGAGGAACGTTTTCGGTCCATTTTCATATTTGGGGGTTTAAGTCCTCCATTTTTCTTAGTTCGTGTTCGGACATAGTAATCATTTTTAATCTTTCATGAATATTTATTTAATAAAATACACTGTACCAGTATATTTGACACTCTTAACACCTAGTAACCGTGCATTCATTAAATTAGTGGTTTTGCTAAAGGTTTTCTTTTTAATAAATCGAAAGGTTTCTAGAACAATTTTCCTAACCCATCCAATAATTACAATAGAGGTTTTATATGACGCCCTTGAAATGATGATACCATGAAATAATGTCACAAAATGTGCAGGAACTCAACTAAGCTGAACTTCTGTACGCCTCCAGAAATTGGCCATGACCTTTGCTTTCACGCAACTACACCCTCCCCCCACGCCTATCATTCCGTTCTTACCCATATTTCTTCATTCCTCGAAGACGTAATGACCCCCATCCCTCGTCACCCGGTGTCACGCGAATTGTTTCCACGAACGAGGAGGAAAAGTTCGTTATAATCGCTTCCATTTATCGCCGCAGTTTGGAGAAATCTAGAGGGTTCCTTGGTGTGTGGAGGAGGATAATTGGAATGCGGGATTTGGGGAGGTAGGGAACGTGACCCTTGCCTTCTATTACATCCAATTGATTGTGAGAGAAGGTGTGTTTGGGTGGATACTACATAACAAGCCGCGACTGTGCTATAAATAACGACCATTCACAGTAAACTTCCAAAGTGAAGATATCCGAAGTGAAACCGAGTAGAAAGTTGATAGTGAAATAAGTGTACTATAGTGGTAAACGAAGAAGAATTCAGTGTAACATAAAGCTAATATAACGAAGTGTAACAGTGTTCAACCCTAAAGCGAAGCAGAAATGTGCTCAACTATAGTGAAGGGAAAAAATAAAGTGCTCTAATAAAGTGAACTGAAACAAAAAAGTGATCAAGATGAAGGCTTCAAAAACCTTTAATATATACACAATGGCACGAATGCTACCAAACACACAAGTGTGAAAGAAAGAATAAATTATTGCAGAGATTGGTCGGCTCAGCAGTCAAATTTACAGAAGGTGCAATTACATCCAATAGAGAAACAAGTAATGAATGGAATAGTAAACATATGATTGCAGGTCGTGGTTCTGATTCCACGTTAATAAGTAGAGCCAAATAAAATGGAACTATCCCATTCTATCCCCAGCTAAACGAAAAGGGTCACCTGAGATCAATTTCTCTACTACTACACTTTCCTTTTCATACCCTTTCATCTCCTTCTCGTATCCTCCTTAATTGCCTCCCACCGTTCCTTGTTCTTTGTTTCTTCCAATGCCTCTAAATTAGGTTTATTGAAGCAAAATAACAGTTGCTTTCCAATTTGCGCCAAGGTACAAAGGATTCCAAAACAATTCCCGAAAATTAGACTGCGAATTGGGCCGAGCTTCCGAAGCAAGATGGGACGAGTGAAATGAGTTTGGTGGGTCAAATTTATGGCCGCGTTTTGGTCTTGAGCTCCGATTAGTGAAGGAGGAAACGGCGAAGACGGGGAATTAAAAGGAGTCATAATTTTCAGTTTATTCTAGCGTTTCTTCAATTTTATCTGCAGGTAGAATTTGTCTCTGTGTTAGTTTCTTCGTTAATGTCTTTTTTTCTCTCACACTCTCCCCCACACATTATGTCTCTCTCACCTTCTTTCACACACACACACACACTCTCTTTATCTCTCACATACCATCCCTCACTTTCTCTCATTCGCATACTCTCTCTGACTCTTTTTTCTTACTTAATTTATTAATCTATATTTTTCTTTCATTTCTCACTCCATCTCTTTCTTCTCTCTCTATTTTCTCTTCTCTTATTTCCTTCTGTATTTATTCTTCTCTTTTTTATTTATTCTTCCTTTCTTTCTTTTATTCATTTTCCTTTCTTTCCTTCTTTCTTTATTTATGTCTGTTTCCCTTTTTTTCATGTCTCTATATATTTCCTTCTTTCTTTATGTTATTCTTTTTTTCTTACCATACTAATGATAAGTAAGTTCTCTGACCCAATAAACAGTAACTGGAATCGTTCTTCGGTTTATTGTACGAAAGAGCGAGTCCTCTACGACGCGCAGATAACAGAACATTGGTGACCTACCTCCACCTTTCTTTCATGTCTTTATATATTTCCTTCTTTCTTTATGTTATTCTTTCTTTCTTACCATACTAATGATAAGTAAGTTCTCTGACCCAATAAACAGTAACTGGAATCGTTCTTCGGTTTATTGTACGAAAGAGCGAGTCCTCTACGACGCGCAGATAACAGAACATTGGTGACCTACCTCCACCTTTCTTTCATGTCTTTATATATTTCCTTCTTTCTTTATGTTATTCTTTCTTTCTTACCATACTAATGATAAGTAAGTTCTCTAACCCAATAAACAGTAACTGGAATCGTTCTTCGGTTTATTGTACGAAAGAGCGAGTCCTCTACGACGCGCAGATAACAGAACATTGGTGACCTACCTCCACCTTTCTTTCATGTCTTTATATATTTCCTTCTTTCTTTATGTTATTCTTTCTTTCTTACCATACTAATGATAAGTAAGTTCTCTGACCCAATAAACAGTAACTGGAATCGTTCTTCGGTTTATTGTACGAAAGAGCGAGTCCTCTACGACGCGCAGATAACAGAACATTGGTGGCTAACCTCACCGCTGACAGAAGAGCTGACGAAAGGGAATATTTTTTCACTAATAAAGGAGAAAAAAAGAGACAGATAAAAGACAGGAGGAAGCAACACAAGGACGGTGGTTTTAACCAAGACCAAAACCATAAATATGTCCCATACGACCATCCTGGAGAGAGAGACAAGTGAAAACAACGAAATAAATCCTTCCTGAAGGTCAGATAAAAAGGATTGAGAAAGAGATGAAGGTAAAGCATATCGGAAGAAAGGAAAGAGAAGAGAAAATTAAAGAACCACAGAGGTAGCAAAGAGGGAGAGCAAATAAGGGAGAATTTATTGTATAGCAAATCTACGCATAATAAGATACGAGAGAGGTAAATAAACAAAGAAAGAGAACAAAAAGCGAGAAAGAATGGAATGTGAGATAATTGCATACATAAAAATATGAAAGAGAGTGAAAAGAAATAGAAAAGGAAGTATGACATAGATCGATCTTCTTATAACGATAAGGAACAGAGAATAAGAAAGAAAGAAAGGCAAGGGAAAATTAATTAAGGAAATAATAAACGAAGAAACTGGAAATAAAGAGAGAAAGTGAAGTAAAAGAACGGAAATATATGAGAGTTATAGATAAAGGTAGAACGAAACGATAAAGAGAAACATAGAAGGAATTATAATAAAGAAGGACAAATAGAGGCAGGAAGTGGATTTCTCTGAAATACAAAATCATTTAATCCCTGTCAGGAATATCTTAGCTTTAAAATCCTCCACCCCCACCCCCACCCCCAAATCCGGGATTTCTCTGGATTTGTAGACTTCGAGCTTTTGTGTGGTGGCAGTGTGAAAGAATTTGAGCGGAGGGTGGAATCGTATGTGTATTGTTCTTGTGTTGGCAGACAAAACAATTCAATCTTCATCTCTTCCGGATTTATCTGGCTTCGACCAGATTTATTCTTCTGCATCAGTTGTCTATGTGTGTGTACAGAGCATACACGCGCGTATCCATGTACGCAGAGGTGAGTGTGTGCTTTTGTTCTTGTGTGCTCTTATAAGCATTGTTTGCAGTAGTGAGTGTGTGAGTGTATAGAGGCAGCTTTCTCTATTTTAGAGTTTCTGCATTAGGTTGTGTGTGTGTATAATCACGTGTGTGTAATACTTATGTGTATAATAGCTGTTTGTATGTTAAATATGGTCACAAATTCCCTACTTCGTATTGGAGATATGAATGAAGAGACGTCTGCAGCTACATAGGCCTTGAGTTACGCCCTCATCGGTTCTAAGAAAAGGTTAAGAATTTATTCACTAAATGTTACAGGAGATATTCTCTCTTATATACCGGGTGTTGCGAAAGTTCTGTTATACTTGGGGGGAGGGGGTATCTTTAGAGAGGCTTACATGTGTACTAGAAAAAGCTCCGTCAGACAAACTTAAAGTTCTATTTTTACAGCGCGTGCCATTGTGTACAGGTGTGTTGAGATAGAAGTGAAAAGAATCGAGATCTCTGCTTTCCTGCATGGGGGTTACAACAAGTCTGGCATTGCCAAGCGGCTCAGCTTCAGACGGATGGCTGTTCACAGAGTCACGGAGAGGGTCAAGAACGTGGAAGAGCTCAAAGATCGACCTCGTTCAGGCAGATCTCAAATGCTCCGAAGCTCAAAGTGAAAGCGCTTGCAAAGAAGAAAATCTCGGTGGCCACGGTGTCCATGGCCGTCAAGGCGGAGGGTGGCAAGAGTTTGAGGTGCGTGGAAAGGCCTTTCTCACCAGCCGTATGCGAGAAGAACGTCTGAAGCTCTTTTGTCGCCTTCTCAACGACTTGAAGTGTCATGGCAATCGAATTCTCATTTATTCGGATGAAAATCCTTCACGGTCGATCCGGTCATCAACAAACAGAACGACCGCGTGGTAAGTTTCAGCCAGGAAGGACGTCTCCGCCGAGGTACGCTACGTGTCCACGACCAAGCGGCACCCGGCCTCTGTGACGATGCTCGGCGTCGTGGCTTCGAATAAGGAGAAGGTGCTATCGGTGTGGTTTGCGGCAATATACAGGATCCGCAGCCGATTACAGGGACACCTTGGCCACGAAAGTCCTGCTCTGGATGAAAAAGCTCAGGAAGAAAGCGTACTACGTTTTTCATCAGCATGGTGCCCGGCCCACACGGTCAAGGCCATGCAAGAGTGGTTGGGGTTGAACATGAACTTTTTTCTCAGGAATCTTTGGCCGTCGCACTTACCCGACCTCAATCACCTCGACTACAGCGTATGGGCGCATGTCGAGGGCAAGACCTGCAAGGTCCGTCACATCAACTTCGACGGGCTGAAGTCCTCTGCCAACCGCCTGTAGGCCACCATGAGATAGGACTTCGTCCGCAACGTGGGCGTGGCCTTCAGGTCTTGCCTGGAGCGCATGCTCACCGCCAAGGGCGGCCACATTGATTAATATTACAATGTAAACATTTATTTGTTAAAACAATAAAAACGTGTCTAACTTCATCAAAAGTATCATTGAGTCCTTTGTTGAGGTCATCGTAACGAGTTTAACAGGACTTTTGCAACACACGGTATTTATGAATACTTACCATGCTAATATGAAAAGAATATGCTTCAGTCGTGTTAAATTAATCCAGAAAATAATAACATGTAATCATTATTATTTTTTTTAACTTAGCGAAAATGGAGTTTCTCTTTTCTTGCTTTCACTCTCCTATTTGGAAAAAAAATTATCATCCTTTCCAGCACTTGTGTGATGTTATTTATTCTCATCAACAATGTATTTTAGACTACCTCTTATGTTTATCAATTATTTTTCCTGCTATTTTTCATTCATTCTTCTTTTATTCACGAACATTGTTCACGGTAATTCGTTTCAATAATTCAGGCGGAAAAATGCCAATTCAGAATTTGAATGGAATTCTACGGGAAATAAAGATAAATAAATGTTGAAAACGCTGTCTGCAAACACTCCATTTTGCCTTAAGCTAAAATTCGCTTCCTGACTCAGCAGTCAAATTTATTGCACCTAAAGATTTTTTTTTTAAAATATGAATTTTTTTTTTAAAGTCATTCATTTATTCCATCACACGTTGTCATTATAATGAAATTAATACATTCTATTCAAGCAAGAGGCTACTTATATGCATTGAAATAGGCATAGCAGGAGGAGAGGGAGATTACATCGAGATTACATCGAAAGTCTGGTACCAACAGATCTACTGATCTTCACTAGGCTACCAGAAAGATTATGGAACAAAAAAGATCTATGAAACGGCAAAGTAAAGGCGAGGCAGGAAAAGTTTGTTAAATTAGATTGCAACTTTATTACTTACTATATTTTATCGCCCCTTTTTTTATCTACTGTAAAACAAGTCTGGATTAGGATTTGTCATCATACATTATCAAGTCTGTCTTTAAATGAACCTATACTAGCTGCGTTAACCATAGCATCCGGTAGATTATTCTAGATTGTTATGGTTTTGTTGAAGAAGAAGAATTTCGTTTCGTCTGCCCAAAAGTTACTTCCCTCAAGCTTAAGGTTGTGACCACGCGTTGGTTCATTTCATATAAATATTAGAAATTTTGATTTGTTTACATTTTCAAAACCATGAAGGATTTTACATAACTCTATCATGTCCCCGCGTATGCGTCTCTGTCTAAGAGAGAAGAGATTTAGAGCTTTAAGACTGTCTTAGTAATTATTTGTTCGCAAGTGAGGAATCATATTGGTCATTCGACGCTGGACTCTCTCTAATCTTTCTGTGTCGCACTCTAGATGTGGTGACCAAATCTGCACGCAATATTCCAAATGTGGCCTAACAAGTGCATTATAAAGTGTTAGAATACATCTTTTAGACTTTTTTTGAAATGTACGCCCTATGAGACCTAGTACCCTGATTGCCCTTTTCACTGCCTCCATGCATTGTTTACTTGATTTAAGGTCGTTGGAGATTTTTACACCCAGATCTTTTTCTATGTTGATGTTTGGTATGTCGGTTTCACCTAGTTTATAGTTGGTTCTCGCGTTGTTTTTACCAATGTGGAGGGAGCTGCACTTTGTGACGTTCAAATTCATTTGCCATTTGCTCGCCATTCAACCAATTTGTCTATCTCATCTTGAATCAGTGCACGGTCTTTGGAAGTTTTTGCACGGCCGCCAATTTCAGGATCATCTGCAAACATTGATAACTTGTTAATTATTCCGATGTCTATGTCGTTAATGTATATGAGGAAGATCTCTGCATCGATCCCTGTGGCACGCCACTTGTTACTTGAATATAGCTGGAAGGGCTGCCACAAATTACTACTCTTTGACTTCTTTTACTAAGCCATTTTTCTATCCATTTAACTACTTTCCCTCCAATACCATGAGCTTTAATTTTGGCAATCAATCGTTTGTGTGGTACCTTGTCGAATGCCTTCTGAAAATCGAAATACACAATATCGGCAGCTCGGTCTTCATCATATATTTTGAATATGTCGTGAAAGAAATCAAGCAAGTTTGTCAAACATGATCGTTTTCGACGAAATCGATGCTGAGAATCTTTAATAAGGTTTTTCGTTCCCATGTGATCTACAATTTTGTCTCTCATTATTCTTTCAAATAGTTTTCCAACTACTGAGGTTAAACTAATAAGGCGGTAGTTTTCGGCACGGGAGCGCTCTCCCCTTTTGAATATTAGTGTAACATTTGCTATTTTTCAATCTTTTGGTACAACACACGTTTCTAAACTTTTATTGAATATGTGTCAGGGAGATAGTGATTGTTTCACGTATTTCATATGTAACGCGAGAGTGAATACCATATGTACCAGGAGAACTATTTACGTTAATTGCTTTCAGTCCTTCTCTGACTTCGTTTTCAGAAATACAAAAGTAATTCAAATGTTGTTCATTGTTGCCGAGCAATTCCACTAGAACTGGAATATTGGTTTCATCTTCAGTAGTAAACGCAGAAGCAAAAGATTTATGAAGAATTTAGGCCATCTTCTCATTATCATCCACAGTGTCGTTACCTTCAGAGAGGAGCGGGCCAATCATGGGGAGGTTGTCTTTTTACTATTCACATAGCTGAAGAATAACTCAGGATTGGTTTTTACTTGCTGAACGATAGATTCTTCTAAGTTTTTTTTTGGGGGGGGGGGGATTTTATCAACTTCTTCGTTTCTTTTCTTAAATTTTCAAAGTTATTTTAATATACAGTTGATTTTTGTTGAGGTATACCTGTGTAGACTAGCTCGGTGCTCAGAGTTTTACACAAGAACGGGCAGACAGCTAACCACAGGCCGCGGGAGATATGTCTGGGCGATTAATAAAGAGTGAGAATTACGGTGTTTACCCGGTTTAGATTAATGGCTCGCCAAGTTGCAGTTGAATGGATATATAAAGACAATATCCAAAAATATAATTTTAATATATATGAAAAAAGGGGGCAATCTATATATATATATATATATATATATATATATATATATATATATATATATATATATATATATATATATAAATATATATATATATATATATATATATATATATATATATATATATATATATATATATATATATATATATATATATATATATATATATATACAAAAGGAGGAACAAATTACTTATGGTAGTTAAATGAATTAAGAGAAGATTAACGAGGTAATCTGGGGATGACCATACATGATCGCTTTACCTTCAAGCGCGGGTGAATTAGATGAAGGGGGGGGGGGAGGGACAACGGCGCAGGTCTTCAAAAAGATACTTCGGGGAGTCCTGACTAGTAGGACTCGAAGATGGAGTTGGATTACTTTGTGATGAAGTATGAAATTGCTTCAGAGAGACGAAGTCTCAACTCGAGACGATTCTGCTGATCGGCAGGGAGTCTCAGTCTCGAAAGACGGGAATCTTGAAGTAGTGGTGAAGATAAAAGGGCCGCACAACTCTACGAGAAAAAGGCGGCTCGATAGCTTTCCTCTGAGCAGGGGTCAAAGCTTAACGAAGGTAGATCTGCTGACGATATTCTCGACGACGTACGACGACGAGTTACTGGGGATCACGGTCCGGATGGAGTGGATGGCGGGCTTTCAATCTCTTCGAGAGATGGTGAGCTTCGGGTTAAATACCCGGGTGGCTGCTCCGATAGACGCCTCAGTGCCGTGCGGTCCCCATAGGATTCTTGGCGCCAGTCTAAGCAAACACAGTTCACGATAACGCATCTTTCTAGACGATCAAACTCGCCTCGCGATATGGGGGTAGGGTTAATATGGCCACGCACCGCGTTATCGCAGGGGAGGGGAGGGGAGAGGGGGGGGGGGCGATCGGCGTCTAAAAACAAACATAGCTGGGACGGGTGATTAAGCGAGTGATGGATTCTCCCTCGACTTTCGAAAGTTCTCATGCTGACTCACGTGGTCTTGAAAGAATAGAGGGCTATTTCCAAGGTGCTTCCTCTCACGGTGGTTCTTCAAAGGCATTCTCTCACTATTTTGTTCTCCGAAGTCTAGTGTATGTGGCCTTCTTTTGTCTAAAAGCTCTTTGAATTTCTTTGGTGAGAGAGAGATATATCCTCATCCCTTGACCAAATGCCATTCTCTACCAGTCACTTATCCATCACTTGCACAATGTGTCATTTTCCCGGAATCTCGTACTTCGCGTGACAAGCCGAAAACATTACTTCTGGGGCCAGCATTTTAATTCCAATTCATTAAGTCTCTCCCTGTATACTCGGAGATCAATGGAACAAGAAGTCAGGTAGCTATGATTTCCTCCCTTTGATCCCCGACACACGCACGCATATACAGGTACCTCCCTCTTTCGCTCTCTCACTCTCTCTCCGGAAGCCTCTTAAACTCCTCCTGATTCGCTTTCAATCCCATCGATGTTTTTGAGCTGCAATCTAACTAAGATCGATCTACCATCGCTCTGCTGTAATGCCTCAGTGCAAAAGAATATTCTCTCACCTGTTTTTGAGAAGAGGGAGTTTCGAAATCTGCAAGTAGAATTACCTGCTATACACCTTTTTGCAAAGACTTTCCGCCAAATTGGTTATCCCGGAAGTGATCAGTCAAATTGTCACACGTAGTACTTTTTTGGCAACACTGCAAGAACAACTCAACCAGAGAGCATGGGCAAGAGAAACTCACCAAAACACGGTAAGTGCAACTTGTGCCATTCTCTTGTCTGAGTTCTAGGCTGCCTCGCCTCGCTCGTGGTTCACCTAAATCAAGCTATTTTTTGTCCTTGGAGAAAATAACGACTGCCCTACGTAGTAATTAAAGGAATTTTGTATTTTCTCAGAAATTCCACCAACTTAACATATCAATCCCTCCTCTTGGCCATTTTGGAGAAATTTACCCTATCAACGGTTCAAAAGATGAAACTTTTATCTCGATCATAAAAGCTATCCCATCTTCCCCCTGCATATCTTCTAAAGAATTTGAATGATGCCCTTGGGGACAGTGTCAACTTCACATCCAACAAGCGCTTGAGATTCTGGCCCCAGAATCCCGCATGGAACGACTCGCTACTGCTCCTGCACAAGCTGTCAGCCATAGCTCCCAACCAAGGATGACCTCTGTCACAAATAACTCCTTCCAATGACTTCGTGAGCATATGCAGACGGTACTAACTTCTGCCAGTGAAGAACTTGTGACTCTACCACGAAGGCTGGCTACTATTGAGAGATCAAGAGGTGACGGAAGGTGACAATCAACATCTAGTAAGCGCAACTGTCCCGCTGGACCGCAGAACTCTCTTCCACTCTCAAGGAAAGTGCCTGTTTCTACCTTCGACACTTCGGTGACCAGACACAGCTCTGTGCGAATGGCCCTAGGTACATTGTGAACTCGGGAAAACTTCCGAGAGCTGCATGAGTAAATGATAACTTTTGACGTAGACAGGATCAGTAATTTTAATCATTCCTGCTACGCACGGTAACCTACAACGAGAGGAGAGACACCTTCCACTTCAGATCTAAGGAAACAGCAATTCGAACTTTTAGTCAACGCACACTCAATCTCTCGTTAGTACTGAGACGAGATTTCACATGGAACTTTTAAGTGTGCGATATCCAATGTGAAATCATAGCTAATTACAATTTGGTATCAAACTTCAAAAAATCGCATTTAGTAGACGGCGACACCTATTTATCCATACGGGTTAATAGAGAAATTTTAATTCCTCCTACGCTCTTTTTTATCTCAAAAAGCTCCCCAGTGCATCAGCTCCTTAAAAAATATAGTGGCCTTTAGAAACCCAATAACGAAGACACTAGTTGTAAAAGTGAACCTAATGTTCTTACAGTTTATTGAGTATAGTTAAGGATAGCGTACAAACTCTATTGCGATATAGCAAAATACGATCAAGAGAAGTGCTTGACTTGTCTCTAATTCCTTTAGTTAGAAAATATGATAACATTTATCGTATCACGTGTGATTACCGGCCTTTGAACTTTGCCACAATTAAAGACAAGTATTTATTTCTTTATCTCACCAATTTCAGATAAAAATCAGCCATCATCCATCGAAGAAACGCCACGATCACGCCAGTGGGCCTTTTCTAGCACCCAGTGGCGTAGCTAAGGGAAAGAGGGGCACAAATTTAAAAGTTATCCCGGGTTCCCATTCGAGGTGGGGCCCAAACGAGTGTCCCATCTCCTTTTTGAATAATAGAAACGGTTAATAAAACGGTTAAATTCTGAATTAAAATGTTAATCACTACTTATATTGTTGCTGTTTCAGACTGATAAAATGGATCAATATAAATTTTGACTCCTATATTTGATAAATGTAATATCTCGGTTTCACATTTTGTACTTTATTTATTGTCATCATACATAAGTATTCTGTATTAAAGCGTCTTAATAATTCCTTTTATTGTTGCTGTATCAGACTGATGGAATGTATCAATATGAATTTAGACTGATGTATTTGTGTAATATGTAATATCTCGGTTTCACATTTTGCAGTTTATTTTTTAATTATAAATAATTATTCCCTATTAAAGTGTCTTACTTTATTTTTATTGTTTTATTTGACACACTATCAGGAGACATACCAGGGTGCACGAAAATATTGCAGGAGTTGTTTTCATGTCATTCTTGATAACAAACATTCGTATGTTGGGGGCCTCAAAAGGAGTAATGGCCCCCGGGCCCCCAAATCCCTAGACACGTCTCTGCTAGCCCCCATCCTTTCTCAAAGTATGTCCAATTTTTCTCAGATGTTTGAACTGTACATCAATCATGTTCTGGGTGAGCTGAAGAAAAAATGAAGGTCATCATTTGTAACAATTATTTACAAGGTTGAAATTGCACGTCTTGCAAATCAACATTGCAAAGTGCATTTTCCCAGTAGAATTACTTTATTTCTTAGGATATGAAGTGAACTCCCAACATATATACCCTCAAAAGGATAATATAGCTGCTATGAGTGATTATTTCAGACCAAACACTTTTTAAGAGCAACAGAGATTCCTTAGTTTATTAAACTTCCTTGAAGGTGAATACAAATGCCGCCACAACTCATATCTTCTTACAAGATTGATAAAGAACTCGAACAATCTTCACCCAAATTAAAAATTGCAATGGGAGGATAGAGTAGAATTTGCTTTGATTGTAATTAAAGGCCACATAGTAAAATTCATTCCTTTACTTCATCCATAGCGAGAAATCTTGCTTCGTCTGATTAGTGATGCCTCCGATATCAGTCTTGGCTCTGTTCTATAACAATTTCTGAGGGTAAAAGAGAGACATTAGGATTCTTTGATAAAGACTTAAAAGGCTCAAAATTAAGACATCTGATATTTATCAAGGAATTAACCGCTATAGCTCTTGTAATCAAACATTTCAGTCATTCAATCGAAAGCACAACCTTCTTAGTCCTCATCGATTGCAAAGCGATCATTGAAGCTGCCAATTCCCTCACAGTCAGGCACTCTCCAAAGAATGCTCGCACATTTGAGCTCACTAGTCAATACACCAATGATATTCGATATATTGCCGCAAACAGTTGCAACACACAATACATGCATCAAAACCACAAAATGGGACTCTAATCCCTTCATACCAATCTATCAATTCAACCATCCTTCATTAACTAGTATAACAGGATAATATAGCTGCAATTGACATATTTGAAATTGATTTACTTGCAAAAAGATCATTGTACCACACTCATAAAATTCCTTTACCTTCGTCAAATCACTGAAGTGATTTTACGCCCTTTTATATAACCAGAGGTGCTAACATTTGCAAATTAAGGCCGGAATACATCGGACCACGTACATATTCTCACAGAGACAACACTCACAAAATATCCAACACATAACTTCTTCATGCATAACTTAAATTATACTCCGATTGAATTTAAGAGCAAAACATGACCAAGTACATCCCAACATACATATTAAAACCTGCAAACATAATTAGTCTGACAATCGTTACTTGCAGTTTCAACTGAACCCTTTTATTTTATTTTCTAATGCTCTGTCGCACAGAAGGTACGTTGAAATGTTTGGATTATTTGGCACATTTTAATGAATCAATTTAACATATGTTTATGCCCTCGCTGTTATCATTATTATCATCATGCTCTATGCCTTCGCTGTTATCATTATTATCATCATGCTCTAAGCCCTCGCTAGTTATCATTATTATCATCCTGCTATATGCCCTTGCTGGTTATCATTATTATCATCATATTCTATTGCCCTCGTTGGGTATCATTTTTTTCTATATGTTCTTTGGTTATTATCATCATCATCATCATCATCACTAACACTATAATTTAAGAAGGGGATTTTTTGAGTATTTGAATAATAATTTCATCTTAGTTTGGTTATGACTTATGTTTTTTATCAAAGTTATTTCTAATAATTCTTTTATAATATCAAAAACCAAAATGGTGAAGTTCAGAAATAAATATAAGTATCGAAATTTTGTGAATATTTTAAAACCAAAGAATTACAAATGGTGAAGTTCAGAAAATTTATTTTTATATATCTTCTTCTATAACTCCATATTTTAGCAACGTGATATTTTTAAAGGGGGGAAATTTAGTTTAAAGTTCCTTTTGAAAATTATAAGAATTGGCGAAGTTCAGAAAATTTATAAAAATTTAACCATGGCTGCTTTTTTTTAGATTTTAAATTTTAATCTTAGTAGCGAATCCATTGCCTGGTTCTACTTTATGCTATCGATTGTATCGTGTAGCTAGCCTTAAATTATTAATTTTAACACCATTGTTGGTATCTCATTTTTCTTTTTTACCAATCATCATCACACATTTGGGTGAACGATATTCGATATCTAAATCAGGTCATATCAAAATTTAGGATATAAGAAATGTAATGTCATTTTTGTTGGATTCTGTTCGTTCATGACATTGTTCTAAAATGTGCATCAACTCCTAAGGTCATTAATGGGTATTTGCAGTATATTCTTAGTTCTTAGTTCCACAAATTTCTTTAATTTACTTCTCCCCTCACGTACTCTTTCCTCATCCGCGCCATTCCATGATCAGTAGGACGGGTCCTTTGTAGATATTATCCCTTCATCCCTTGGATGAATGACACTCTCTGGCACTCATCCTTCCAGCAACCTCTTACTTCCGCGGGACAAGCGTAAAGAGATTTCTTCTAGGACCACCCTTTTAAATCCCAGCCCTAAAATCCTTCCCCGTAAGCTCAGGGAACAATCTAACGAGAATCAACATGTGTTTATCTAGGTGATCCCTAATAGAATTCGCTATTATAGTTTCCATCATTTTCCTGACCGCTTATGTCAAACTCATTGGCCTAGAATTAGACAGAATTGTTTTATCCCCCTTCTTAAAGATTTTCGTGGTATGACATTATATTACATCAATACCATATTATATCTATGGGGGAGGGACCAATAACTTACAGGCGAACCGACGAAGTGACGGAACACCACTAGTTTAGACGGGCTGAGTAGTGAGAAAGAGTGCAACGAGGTCAGGTAAATTATGGACAATGGCAAAGCTCAAGGGTATTTAAAGAGGCAAGTACAAAAATATAATTTTATTAATATAAAAATAATGAGAGAATTGATTGGCAAAATTACCTCAGAGAATTAATGGGCAAAATTACATCAGTAAATGAAGGGGGGAATTGTAGTTATAAATCAGACTATGAAGTTAAAACTTAATGTATTACAGGAGGAGACTATTCAAATAGGGGGGGGATTAACTCAATTGGGTTACTGAAGGGGGAGAGGGGTTAGCTTACAGATGTCTTCTGCACGTGAGGTGAGGCCACTCGGAACTTTTGAGCGGCATGTTAAAGTGATGACGGTTCTCCAAAAAAAGGGGGGGGGGCGGTAACTTCTGGTCCAGGGGAGAGTATTTCGGCTACCTAAAGACGAGGGGCAAACGAGGAGGGCTTCGACACGAGTTGATAAGAGAAGTCGGAAAAATCACTCGGTGGCGATCGTTAACTGGAATTACTTCACTGGCTGGGGCTAATTCCAACACACAAATAGTTCCGCTGTTACTTTGTTTTGTTGTTAGCACCTGACTTGGAACTATGGGGGAATCTTCTTGGGTTCGGGCGAGACTGCTCAACTCTGTCCTTGTCTCAGGGGAAACGAGCAATATATTTGTCTGAGGCTCTCCCCGCGAGGGAGGGGGGGTTAGTGGGAAACAAGCTCTACTCTCGAATGGCCTCGAATCTTTTTGCCGAGGCTATTCTAACCCGAGTAAAGGTGAATCGTGGTGGATGCGATTCGAGGCTACCGCTTGTGGAAGGGGGGGGGGGGGGTAGGCTTACCGATTTTAAGCAAAGATAAGTATCACAGTAGCGTTATTCTACTCCGATGGTACAACGTATCACTTTACTAGATTTTATTCTATTTATTTCTTTTGAGACAATCTCTTTTGTAATTAAAAGAGCAATGTAGTTCAAACTTTCCTCATCTATATTAGATTATCCTCGAGTGTAAATACTGAAAGAAAATACTTATTTAATATCCTAGCTATTTTGTCACTATCATTCACTATCTCTCCGGTTGAAGTTTTAAGTGGGCCCCATTTTATCTCTATTCTTATTACTGTATAATTGAAAAAAAACCTTCGGGATCTTTCTTTGCTTTATTTGCCACTTTTCTTTTATATTTTCTGAATGACAACAACCACCCTGTTAAGACGTCTTACATCCCACCTACAAGACGAGGATTTCAATGCTCCGAATTAGAGCATTGTACCTCTGCCTAAATTGACCTTCGCTACTTTTTATTTTTTTTATAAATGGCCATTTTAATCCCGATATAATGTTTAATTTTATCCGACATCCATTTATAGTTGACTGCTTAACAACTGACTCATATTCATGATCTACAGCATTCCTCTCTACCTGAGGGTTATCCTCTCCCTGGATAGCTCCCCACCTCACATTTACTGACCTCACCTCACTCGCTAGTCCCCAAACAACAGTCTCCAGGTGCCTCTTAAAACAAAAATAATCCGCTTTTCTAAAGTCTGGGATTTTAACCTCATCTATAGTACAGAGAACCCTTTCATTTTCATTTAAATCTAATTTCACAGTGGTCGCTATTTCCCAAATTTCCGCCAATCTCTGTATCGCTAATACCCTCATCCCTATTCGTTAGAAATAAATCCAATATATTATCCCCACTAGTGGTCTGGTTTATATAATTGTAAAAGAGGCAAGGAGACTAGAGAGCGGCACTGACGATTCTCTTGCTACTGGATAAGACTGTATCTTGGTTCAACTGAATGAGTAGTTCGGGTTTTCTTATGCCTATTTTGAAAGCTTCTGCCATTCTGAGTATTATTGGCTCTTGTTCGCGGTGCAGGGTGTTACTAATGGTGTTAAGCATGTCTCTTGATGGGGGATGGAGTGTTTTTTCAGGTGTAGTGCTCTATTGCCCCGCCTTGTAGGTGGGATATAAAACGTCTTGACAGGCTAGTTGTTGTCATGCCGATGTTTTAAGAGTTCTGGTCCTCACAGTTACCGAATTTGAAGATGTACTGGTACACGACATTGACTTCTTGGAATTGTAGGGTGGGAGGAAGACAGCTGTTCTTCATGATCCAATTGGAGGTACCTCGGTTCTTGTAAAAGATGATGAGGTTTATTTTTGTGTGTAGGTCAAATAGTAGGACGTTATGATGAATAATTTTCTTAAGGGAAAATTTTGAAGTGCTAGGAGCGTCATCGGATTGTCTCTGGATGAATTTCTCCGTGTTGCTTAATTGTGGTGTCAATCTTATTCAGTGGGTATGCCGTGTTAACAGACAAAACGTTACTATGGCCGGTTCAGCGCTGAAGAATGCCTATTGACTGCATATGTTGAAGGCTCTTGACATAAACTTTTTTATTACCCCTTGTTTGTATCGGTCTGGGCATTCTGATTTTCAATTAAGACTCAATGAATTCCGCTTACAAGGAAGACGAAATGGCCATTAAGAAAACTTTATATCACCTACATTCACTCTCAAAATCTGGAGAACGGCTCGTTAGATTGTCAATCAATCTCTTAGTTGCAATCATTTACACTATCTCTCAAAATACCTGTAAGTCAGCCTGAAAATCTCAATTCCATTAACTATCACTATTCCTGAAACTCCCCTATTTAACCTGCCTCTCCATCTGCCCGCTTCATTCACTCTCACAATATCTCGAAATGCCCTTTAATCACCTTCTCCATCTCTCGGCTCCATTCACTTGGTATTTCTCGAAGTGTCCAGTAGTCTTCATCTCCATTTCTCGGTTCCATTCATTTTCACCTTTTCTAGGAGTACCTATTAGTCTTCTGCTCCATGTCTCAGCTCTATTCACCCCCACCATGTCTCGAACTGCCCGTTAATCCGCATCTTCATCGCTTATATCCTCACTCTCACCATATTTTGAACTTCACGTTAGTGTTTCGCTTAATCTGTCACATACTTTCAATTTCAACATTTATACATCTGCGTGTTAGTTGGCTTATCCATCTTTCAGCTGCATTCACTCTCACCATCTCTCTCTATTTCTCAGCTCCATTCACTCTCACCATCTCTGGAACTGCCCATTTGTCTTCCCAGGACTGGGGTTCATCTCGAAGAGGGTGAAAACCTATGAGAAATAGTCTTAGAGAGAAACGAAGTAGTAGCCAGACTAGGAAACCTTAATCCGTATAAGTCTCCAGGTCCGGATGGCTTTCTTCCTAGAGTCCTCCGAGAAGTTAGTGAAGAGATTGCTCCACACCTCACCACCATTTTCAACAAATCTTTGGAAACTGGAGAGGTGCCGGCAGACTGGAGAATAGCAGACATAACTCCTATCTATAAGAAGGGGGACCGCGAATGCCGGGTAATTACCAGCCTATTAGTCTGACATCCATTGTAGGCAAACTACTTGAAGGAATAATCGCAGACCGTGTAGTGCAGCACTTAGAGTCGCACAACCTGATCTTGTATTTCCAGCACGGATTTCGCAAGAACCGTTTATGTCTCCCTAATCTACTAGAATTTTTTCACGGTATTTTGAGTGAGTATGACCGTAGTCGAGCTGTGGATATCTTATACCTGGACTTTCAAAAAGCCTTCGATAAGGTACCACACCGCAGGTTGATAAATAAAGTCCGCGCCCTTGGCATTACCGTCAAGGTAGCCGAATGGATAGAAAACTTGCTCTCGGGACGGAGGCAACGAGTAAAGATCAACGGGATAGCCTCGCAATGGAGGCCAGTCAGTAGCGGGGTGCCCCAGGGCTCAGTGCTTGGACCTCTATTGTTCATCGTCTACATCAATGATATAGACGAAGGACTAATATGTTCGATAGCCAAGTTCGCCGACGATAGCAAGCTAGGAGGTAGTGTGAACTCGCGAGAAGGAGTGGAACGCCTGCAAAATAGCTTTCTCATGATAGGCGAGTGGTCAGAAAGGTAGCAGATGCCATTTAACCTTGACAAGTGCAGGGTAATGCACATCGGATATATTAACCCTCGGGAAAACTACTGTTTGCTAGGCAAACAACTAGATGCCACTGACCTTGAGAAAGATTTAGGCGTGCTAATCAGCAGTGATCTGAAGTTCTCCAAGCAGTGCCTTCAGGTGGAAAAGAGGGCCCAGCGAATGCCAGGGTACATAAAGAGGCATTTTTGCTTCCGAAATAAGCAGATTGTTCTCGACTTGTACAACTCTCTAGTCCGATCACACCTTGAATACGCCGTACAATTCTGGTCCCCAACTCTCAGGAAGGATATTGAACGACTGGAAAGGGTACAGGCCAGAGCCACAAAATTGATCCCTTCCATTAGACATAAAAGTTATCAGCAAAGGCTACAAGAACTGGGGATGTTCTCCTTGGAGCCGCGCAGGTTAAGAGGCCACCTGATTGAAACTTTTAAGATAATGCGAGGAGTTGAAAACGTACATCACAGGAGGCTGTTCACGTTGAACGCAAATGCTACACGTAACCACGGTTACAAACTGGAATTACCACAATTCCATACTAGCATTTGCGGAAAATTCTTCTCCTACAAAATCTGCGGAACGTGGAACCGTCTACCGCCAGAAGTGGTGAACAGTTCGTCAGTCTGAAAGTTCAAATCTCCACTTGACAAGATAATCCACACCCTGACCTAGATGGCACCACCTTATTATAGATTATAGATCTGAATAAAGTAGATAGGCTTCAACTTTGTCTATAAAAAAATCCTGTTTGTGTTTTTTTTTCAGCGCATCCAGGTATCGTTTCAGCGTTCTGGCCCGCAAATGCGGGTGAGAGAGGTGGGCGGGGAGAGCCTTCATCTATGCTATACTTTCTCTTATGCTATAGGTTAGGGCTTTCCAAAATAGTACCCTTACGGTATGGTCAGCAATGTCCTTTGAGGTACTACTATTCCTTGTGACTCCTTATGACTCTTTTCTTTCAGCTCTATTTACTTTTCAACATCTCTCGATCTCCCCGTTAAAGCTGCCTTTCCATCTGTAGCATTGTGTAGCATTGGCGTTTTCACCTCGATCTTTGATGACACGGCTCACAACTCATTTGAGGAAACCACAGAGAACTAAAGAGAATGAGGGGGGGGGGGGGGAGAACCCTAAGGGGTCTCTAAATTTACACTTTAGCACGTTTCTCCGGCCGAGGTTTCTCGGATGAAGACTAACAATCACAAAAGATAATAAAAGTTTGACTTCTCTCTTTTAAATGACATCGACTCATTTAACCATTATTTTATAAAACACTAAACTATGAGTAAGTAACCTCCTACCATGGTGGAATTGTATAGCCCCAAGAAGTTGTGCTGGATGATATTTAAACTTAGCAGACTAATTCGTCATGAAACATTTATTAATCACATAAATGATAAATTTTAGTTTGATGTGCAAATGCGGAATTATGATATTTTAATCAATATTTTAAATGTTAGAATTTCTTTTAATATTATCGAGCCGTTTCTATTCCGATTGCGTTAGGGGATGAGATCAAAATTTTTCAACCACGGCCAAGGATTCCCTTCTCTCCCGAGACACTAAAGTAAACATAAAATGATGTTGAGATTTTAGAATGTACTGGTAAATAAAGAATCATTCTTGAATAATTAGGATGGGGGGCGAAATTGGATTAAATTAGGACTCATCCCTTGAATAATGAGCTGTGAATGAAGAACAAACAAAGGAAAAGAGAGAAGTTAAAGGAGAATACTGAACCTCCTAAACCATAAACCTTTCAAGACTATTCTTAGCTGCAGAAGTAATTTCCCGGATAATTTGGTGTGAAAACACATTAAATTTTAATTTGTATTTGAATTACATCTGAACTTAGGATCTTTTTTAGGATAAGGCATTCCCACTAATTTCCCCATGGGACTTGTCCAAAAGGTCCAACGAAAAGTTTGCTGGGACCTCTTAGGTATCTCTACAGTAAAAAAGAGTTAGAGATGTGCAAATTTTGCGATAACATAAACTTATGAAAGACATCTACAATAAAATACGCCAAATGCAAGAAAGAACTGTATCACACTAACCTTTCATCCACTTGTGAAGATCGACATGTTCGTCAGTCACATGAAATGTCTTGGCATTAGCCGAACAAACGCTTAATTGAATTTATTTATTAACGATTGACTAAAATCCCCAAATTGTTAACCACTCATTCTTTTTTATTCAATTTTTATAATAAATTAGTGTGGAATTTGATGTTTTAGGAACAAATCCATTGAGTTTATATATTATTTGTACTTTTTGAGGGACATAATTTTTCGCCTCTATTAATAGTAAATCTTGATAGCAATTTTGGCGTATTTTATAAGGTAATTTTTATCGTAACAAAACCCTTCCAACACAGGGAAATTTCCTTAATTCTCACACTATTCCACTCAGTTCAAGTATTTTTACCCCTTACCATTCCTATTAACCATCTTTCACACGTCTTTCACCCGCCTGCTTTCATCCACACTAACCAGGTTCTATTCTTCACCCCTTATCTTCCGGCCTTCATCACAGCACCGCTCAGCTCCTCCACAAAGGCCAATGATAAACCATTCCCATCATTGGGGCACTGATTTTATGGCATATGGCACAGACCTAGTCTGAGTCTGGTCAAAAAGGTTGGCAAGGTCATTGGAACATACGGGAAATCAACCGACGGACGAACAGACAGAGCCACAAGATTACACATGTGAGAAAGGCACAAAACAAAGGGGAAAAGAAACCAACCGAGTGGAAACAGTCGTATCAGCAATATATGAATATATATATATATATATATATATATATATATATATATATATATATATATATATAATAATAATAATAATAATGATAATAATAATAATACCCACTTAAAGTACCAGTACAACATAAATATCAGCAACCATATGGCCAACAATAACAAAATGTGATATCGAACTTCTTCCCTTCCTTCAGATACGAGGAACCATTGAAAAACACTTAAAAGAGAATTATGAGGCGATTGTGGAATTGGAGAGCAGAATTCCTGTTTACGTTAGGAACGCTGGTGCCACAATACCATAGACAGGGTAGGAGATCCCATACGAGCGAGCATATTATTGAAAAGAGCCATAAAGGAGGTGATAAAGTGAGAGGTAATGCCATTAACAGTGGCAGAGAATGTCTGGTGGGAATATTTAAAGGCACTCAGAGATGCCCGATTTGAGAAAGTGTCTTGCAGGGACAGAAATAGAGCCAATTTCAACAAGGATCAAATTACATATTCACCATTATCGATTTATTCCAACGACATCTTGTGAGAGAAGAATTAAGAGAAGAGAAAAAGAGAAAGAGGCAATTTGACCAACCGCTTCTCCCATATAACTTTGTTTTATTTTGTTTACTTCTCAAATTACTCCCCCCCCCCAAAGGGTGTCATTTCTTAAACAAAGACGAAATGTAGATTTAAGACATCGGTCCTATATCATCACGCGCAAATTTAATTATTATTAAAATGGAATAAAATTGTTATAATTAGTTCAGTGATTTTTAGTGGCGTGCGCACGACTCTATAAGTTAGTGGGTCAATTCGTAGGTCGGACGATCGGGCGGTTGCCGTTTTACTTTTTAATGGGGTTTTGGAAATAACATCGTAACTATTCGGTCAATTCTAACAAAATTTGAAACCCTTATGTTGTTTTGCATTCTCTTTCGAATGTTATAATTGTTAAAATTCTTCCAAGGTTAGTCCAGGAATTATTGGAAGTTTTGAAGCTCGTAAGGTCATATGGTCATAAGGTCAAAAGCCAGAATATTTGAGAGCACGCGACTTAGGTCTGTTAATCTTGTTCACCAAATAAGAGAAAAAATTAATAATTAATAAAGTCGATGTAATATTTCATTTGTTTTTGTTTTTTGTAGCAGCGTCAGAGCTGTGGTTCATGTTTATTTTTGTTTTAATTCGCTTTGTTTTTTTCTGTTTTTACAAGTTCTATAATCAGATGAATACTGATGTCCTTTAATGATTTGCAACTCTTACTCTATTTCTAATTTCTCTAATCCACTCATGGCACTTCAGTTCCACATGGATATAGTTAATAGAAGTTGAAGCTCTCATATTCACCCCCTTAATAGAATACTAAATTCCCTATACAATTTGAAGCTCTCATATTCACCCCCTTTAATAGAATACTAAATTCCCTATACAATTTGAAGCTCTCATATTCACCCCCTTTAATAGAATACTAAATTCCCTATACAATTTGAAGCTCTCATATTCACCCCCTTTAATAGAATACTAAATTCCCTATACAATTTGAAGCTCTCATATTCACCCCCTTTAATAGAATACTAAATTCCCTATACAATTTGAAGCTCTCATATTCACCCCCTTTAATAGAATACTAAATTCCCTATACAATTTGAAGCTCTCATATTCACCCCCTTTAATAGAATACTAAATTCCCTATACAATTTGAAGCTCTCATATTCACCCCCTTAATAGAATACTAAATTCCCTATACAATTTGAAGCTCTCATATTCACCCCCTTTAATAGAATACTAAATTCCCTATACAATTTGAAGCTCTCATATTCACCCCCTTTAATAGAATACTAAATTCCCTATACAATTTGAAGCTCTCATATTCACCCCCTTAATAGAATACTAAATTCCCTATACAATTTGAAGCTCTCATATTCACCCCCTTAATAGAATACTAAATTCCCTATACAATTTGAAGCTCTCATATTCACCCCCTTTAATAGAATACTAAATTCCCTATACAATTTGAAGCTCTCATATTCACCCCCTAAATAGAATACTAAATTCCCTATACAATTTGAAGCTCTCATATTCACCCCCTTAATAGAATACTAAATTCCCTATACAATTTGAAGCTCTCATATTCACCCCCTTAATAGAATACTAAATTCCCTATACAATTTGAAGCTCTCATATTCACCCCCTTTAATAGAATACTAAATTCCCTATACAATTTGAAGCTCTCATATTCACCCCCTTTAATAGAATACTAAATTCCCTATACAATTTGAAGCTCTCATATTCACCCCCTTTAATAGAATACTAAATTCCCTATACAATTTGAAGCTCTCATATTCACCCCCTTAATAGAATACTAAATTCCCTATACAATTTGAAGCTCTCATATTCACCCCCTTTAATAGAATACTAAATTCCCTATACAATTTGAAGCTCTCATATTCACCCCCTTAATAGAATACTAAATTCCCTATACAATTTGAAGCTCTCATATTCACCCCCCTTTAATAGAATACTAAATTCCCTATACAATTTGAAGCTCTCATATTCACCCCCTTTAATAGAATACTAAATTCCCTATACAATTTGAAGCTCTCATATTCACCCCCTTAATAGAATACTAAATTCCCTATACAATTTGAAGCTCTCATATTCACCCCCTTTAATAGAATACTAAATTCCCTATACAATTTGAAGCTCTCATATTCACCCCCTTTAATAGAATACTAAATTCCCTATACAATTTGAAGCTCTCATATTCACCCCCTTAATAGAATACTAAATTCCCTATACAATTTGAAGCTCTCATATTCACCCCCTTTAATAGAATACTAAATTCCCTATACAATTTGAAGCTCTCATATTCACCCCCTTTAATAGAATACTAAATTCCCTATACAATTTGAAGCTCTCATATTCACCCCCTTAATAGAATACTAAATTCCCTATACAATTTGAAGCTCTCATATTCACCCCCTTAATAGAATACTAAATTCCCTATACAATTTGAAGCTCTCATATTCACCCCCTTTAATAGAATACTAAATTCCCTATACAATTTGAAGCTCTCATATTCACCCCCTTAATAGAATACTAAATTCCCTATACAATTTGAAGCTCTCATATTCACCCCCTTAATAGAATACTAAATTCCCTATACAATTTGAAGCTCTCATATTCACCCCCTTTAATAGAATACTAAATTCCCTATACAATTTGAAGCTCTCATATTCACCCCCTTAATAGAATACTAAATTCCCTATACAATTTGAAGCTCTCATATTCACCCCCTTTAATAGAATACTAAATTCCCTATACAATTTGAAGCTCTCATATTCACCCCCTTAATAGAATACTAAATTCCCTATACAATTTGAAGCTCTCATATTCACCCCCCTTTAATAGAATACTAAATTCCCTATACAATTTGAAGCTCTCATATTCACCCCCTTTAATAGAATACTAAATTCCCTATACAATTTGAAGCTCTCATATTCACCCCCTTAATAGAATACTAAATTCCCTATACAATTTGAAGCTCTCATATTCACCCCCTTCAATAGAATACTAAATTCCCTATACAATTTGAAGCTCTCATATTCACCCCCTTTAATAGAATACTAAATTCCCTATACAATTTGAAGCTCTCATATTCACCCCCTTAATAGAATACTAAATTCCCTATACAATTCGAAGCTCTCATATTCACCCCCTTAATAGAATACTAAATTCCCTATACAATTTGAAGCTCTCATATTCACCCTCTTAATAGAATACTAAATTCCCTATACAATTTGAAGCTCTCATATTCACCCCCTTTAATAGAATACTAAATTCCCTATACAATTTGAAGCTCTCATATTCACCCCCTTAATAGAATACTAAATTCCCTATACAATTCGAAGCTCTCATATTCACCCCCTTAATAGAATACTAAATTCCCTATACAATTTGAAGCTCTCATATTCACCCCCTTAATAGAATACTAAATTCCCTATACAATTCGAAGCTCTCATATTCACCCCCTTTAATAGAATACTAAATTCCCTATACAATTTGAAGCTCTCATATTCACCCCCTTCAATAGAATACTAAATTCCCTATACAATTTGAAGCTCTCATATTCACCCCCTTAATAGAATACTAAATTCCCTATACAATTTGAAGCTCTCATATTCACCCCCTTTAATAGAATACTAAATTCCCTATACAATTTGAAGCTCTCATATTCACCCCCTTTAATAGAATACTAAATTCCCTATACAATTTGAAGCTCTCATATTCACCCCCTTAATAGAATACTAAATTCCCTATACAATTTGAAGCTCTCATATTCACCCCCTTTAATAGAATACTAAATTCCCTATACAATTTGAAGCTCTCATATTCACCCCCTTAATAGAATACTAAATTCCCTATACAATTTGAAGCTCTCATATTCACCCCCCTTTAATAGAATACTAAATTCCCTATACAATTTGAAGCTCTCATATTCACCCCCTTTAATAGAATACTAAATTCCCTATACAATTTGAAGCTCTCATATTCACCCCCTTTAATAGAATACTAAATTCCCTATACAATTTGAAGCTCTCATATTCACCCCCTTAATAGAATACTAAATTCCCTATACAATTTGAAGCTCTCATATTCACCCCCTTAATAGAATACTAAATTCCCTATACAATTTGAAGCTCTCATATTCACCCCCCTTTAATAGAATACTAAATTCCCTATACAATTTGAAGCTCTCATATTCACCCCCTTAATAGAATACTAAATTCCCTATACAATTTGAAGCTCTCATATTCACCCCCTTTAATAGAATACTAAATTCCCTATACAATTTGAAGCTCTCATATTCACCCCCTTTAATAGAATACTAAATTCCCTATACAATTTGAAGCTCTCATATTCACCCCCTTAATAGAATACTAAATTCCCTATACAATTTGAAGCTCTCATATTCACCCCCTTTAATAGAATACTAAATTCCCTATACAATTTGAAGCTCTCATATTCACCCCCTTAATAGAATACTAAATTCCCTATACAATTTGAAGCTCTCATATTCACCCCCTTAATAGAATACTAAATTCCCTATACAATTTGAAGCTCTCATATTCACCCCCTTAATAGAATACTAAATTCCCTATACAATTTGAAGCTCTCATATTCACCCCCTTAATAGAATACTAAATTCCCTATACAATTTGAAGCTCTCATATTCACCCCCTTAATAGAATACTAAATTCCCTATACAATTTGAAGCTCTCATATTCACCCCCTTAATAGAATACTAAATTCCCTATACAATTTGAAGCTCTCATATTCACCCCCTTTAATAGAATACTAAATTCCCTATACAATTTGAAGCTCTCATATTCACCCCCTTAATAGAATACTAAATTCCCTATACAATTTGAAGCTCTCATATTCACCCCCTTAATAGAATACTAAATTCCCTATACAATTCGAAGCTCTCATATTCACTCCCTCAATTAAATACTAAATTCCCTATACAATTTGAAGCTCTCATATTCACCCCCTTAATAGAATACTAAATTCCCTATACAATTTGAAGCTCTCATATTCACCCCCTTAATAGAATACTAAATTCCCTATACAATTCGAAGCTCTCATATTCACTCCCTCAATTAAATACTAAATTCCCTATACAATTTGAAGCTCTCATATTCACCCCCTTAATAGAATACTAAATTCCCTATACAATTTGAAGCTCTCATATTCACCCCCTTAATAGAATACTAAATTCCCTATACAATTTGAAGCTCTCATATTCACCCCCTTTAATAGAATACTAAATTCCCTATACAATTTGAAGCTCTCATATTCACCCCCTTAATAGAATACTAAATTCCCTATACAATTTGAAGCTCTCATATTCACCCCCTTTAATAGAATACTAAATTCCCTATACAATTTGAAGCTCTCATATTCACCCCCTTTAATAGAATACTAAATTCCCTATACAATTTGAAGCTCTCATATTCACCCCCTTTAATAGAATACTAAATTCCCTATACAATTTGAAGCTCTCATATTCACCCCCTTAATAGAATACTAAATTCCCTATACAATTTGAAGCTCTCATATTCACCCCCCTTTAATAGAATACTAAATTCCCTATACAATTTGAAGCTCTCATATTCACCCCCTTTAATAGAATACTAAATTCCCTATACAATTTGAAGCTCTCATATTCACCCCCTTAATAGAATACTAAATTCCCTATACAATTTGAAGCTCTCATATTCACCCCCTTTAATAGAATACTAAATTCCCTATACAATTTGAAGCTCTCATATTCACCCCCCTTTAATAGAATACTAAATTCCCTATACAATTTGAAGCTCTCATATTCACCCCCTTAATAGAATACTAAATTCCCTATACAATTTGAAGCTCTCATATTCACCCCCTTTAATAGAATACTAAATTCCCTATACAATTTGAAGCTCTCATATTCACCCCCTTAATAGAATACTAAATTCCCTATACAATTTTGAAGCTCTCATATTCACCCCCTTAATAGAATACTAAATTCCCTATACAATTTGAAGCTCTCATATTCACCCCTTAATAGAATACTAAATTCCCTATACAATTTGAAGCTCTCATATTCACCCCCTTTAATAGAATACTAAATTCCCTATACAATTTGAAGCTCTCATATTCACCCCCTTAATAGAATACTAAATTCCCTATACAATTTGAAGCTCTCATATTCACCCCCTTAATAGAATACTAAATTCCCTATACAATTTGAAGCTCTCATATTCACCCCCTTTAATAGAATACTAAATTCCCTATACAATTTGAAGCTCTCATATTCACCCCCTTTAATAGAATACTAAATTCCCTATACAATTTGAAGCTCTCATATTCACCCCCTTAATAGAATACTAAATTCCCTATACAATTTGAAGCTCTCATATTCACCCCCTTAATAGAATACTAAATTCCCTATACAATTTGAAGCTCTCATATTCACCCCCTTTAATAGAATACTAAATTCCCTATACAATTTGAAGCTCTCATATTCACCCCCTTTAATAGAATACTAAATTCCCTATACAATTTGAAGCTCTCATATTCACCCCCTTAATAGAATACTAAATTCCCTATACAATTTGAAGCTCTCATATTCACCCCCTTCAATAGAATACTAAATTCCCTATACAATTTGAAGCTCTCATATTCACCCCCTTTAATAGAATACTAAATTCCCTATACAATTTGAAGCTCTCATATTCACCCCCTTAATAGAATACTAAATTCCCTATACAATTCGAAGCTCTCATATTCACCCCCTTAATAGAATACTAAATTCCCTATACAATTTGAAGCTCTCATATTCACCCTCTTAATAGAATACTAAATTCCCCTATACAATTTGAAGCTCTCATATTCACCCCCTTTAATAGAATACTAAATTCCCTATACAATTTGAAGCTCTCATATTCACCCCTTAATAGAATACTAAATTCCCTATACAATTCGAAGCTCTCATATTCACCCCCTTAATAGAATACCTAAATTCCCTATACAATTTGAAGCTCTCATATTCACCCCCTTAATAGAATACTAAATTCCCTATACAATTCAAGCTCTCATATTCACCCCCTTTAATAGAATACTAAATTCCCTATACAATTTGAAGCTCTCATATTCACCCCCTTCAATAGAATACTAAATTCCCTATACAATTTGAAGCTCTCATATTCACCCCCTTTAATAGAATACTAAATTCCCTATACAATTTGAAGCTCTCATATTCACCCCCTTTAATAGAATACTAAATTCCCTATACAATTTGAAGCTCTCATATTCACCCCCTTAATAGAATACTAAATTCCCTATACAATTTGAAGCTCTCATATTCACCCCCTTTAATAGAATACTAAATTCCCTATACAATTTGAAGCTCTCATATTCACCCCCTTTAATAGAATACTAAATTCCCTATACAATTTGAAGCTCTCATATTCACCCCCTTAATAGAATACTAAATTCCCTATACAATTTGAAGCTCTCATATTCACCCCCTTTAATAGAATACTAAATTCCCTATACAATTTGAAGCTCTCATATTCACCCCCTTAATAGAATACTAAATTCCCTATACAATTTGAAGCTCTCATATTCACCCCCTTTAATAGAATACTAAATTCCCTATACAATTTGAAGCTCTCATATTCACCCCCTTAATAGAATACTAAATTCCCTATACAATTTGAAGCTCTCATATTCACCCCCTTTAATAGAATACTAAATTCCCTATACAATTTGAAGCTCTCATATTCACCCCCTTTAATAGAATACTAAATTCCCTATACAATTTGAAGCTCTCATATTCACCCCCTTTAATAGAATACTAAATTCCCTATACAATTTGAAGCTCTATCCTCGCTCAACCCCCTTTAATAGAATACTAAATTCCCTATACAATTTGAAGCTCTCATATTCACCCCCTTTAATAGAATACTAAATTCCCTATACAATTTGAAGCTCTTCTCATATTCACCCCCTTTAATAGAATACTAAATTCCCTATACAATTTGAAGCTCTCATATTCACCCCCTTAATAGAATACTAAATTCCCTATACAATTTGAAGCTCTCATATTCACCCCCTTAATAGAATACTAAATTCCCTATACAATTTGAAGCTCTCATATTCCCCCCTTTAATAGAATACTAAATTCCCTATACAATTTGAAGCTCTCATATTCACCCCCTTTAATAGAATACTAAATTCCCTATACAATTTGAAGCTCTCATATTCACCCCCTTCAATAGAATACTAAATTCCCTATACAATTTGAAGCTCTCATATTCACCCCCTTTAATAGAATACTAAATTCCCTATACAATTTGAAGCTCTCATATTCACCCCCTTAATAGAATACTAAATTCCTATACAATTTGAAGCTCTCATATTCACCCCCTTAATAGAATACTAAATTCCCTATACAATTTGAAGCTCTCATATTCACCCCCTTAATAGAATACTAAATTCCCTATACAATTTGAAGCTCTCATATTCACCCCCTTAATAGAATACTAAATTCCCTATACAATTTGAAGCTCTCATATTCACCCCCTTAATAGAATACTAAATTCCCTATACAATTTGAAGCTCTCATATTCACCCCCTTTAATAGAATACTAAATTCCCTATACAATTTGAAGCTCTCATATTCACCCCCTTAATAGAATACTAAATTCCCTATACAATTTGAAGCTCTCATATTCACCCCCTTAATAGAATACTAAATTCCCTATACAATTCGAAGCTCTCATATTCACTCCCTCAATTAAATACTAAATTCCCTATACAATTTGAAGCTCTCATATTCACCCCCTTAATAGAATACTAAATTCCCTATACAATTTGAAGCTCTCATATTCACCCCCTTAATAGAATACTAAATTCCCTATACAATTTGAAGCTCTCATATTCACCCCCTTAATAGAATACTAAATTCCCTATACAATTTGAAGCTCTCATATTCACCCCCTTTAATAGAATACTAAATTCCCTATACAATTTGAAGCTCTCATATTCACCCCCTTTAATAGAATACTAAATTCCCTATACAATTTGAAGCTCTCATATTCACCCCCTTTAATAGAATACTAAATTCCCTATACAATTTGAAGCTCTCATATTCACCCCCTTTAATAGAATACTAAATTCCCTATACAATTTGAAGCTCTCATATTCACCCCCTTAATAGAATACTAAATTCCCTATACAATTTGAAGCTCTCATATTCACCCCCTTAATAGAATACTAAATTCCCTATACAATTTGAAGCTCTCATATTCACCCCCTTTAATAGAATACTAAATTCCCTATACAATTTGAAGCTCTCATATTCACCCCCTTAATAGAATACTAAATTCCCTATACAATTTGAAGCTCTCATATTCACCCCCTTTAATAGAATACTAAATTCCCTATACAATTTGAAGCTCTCATATTCACCCCCTTAATAGAATACTAAATTCCCTATACAATTTGAAGCTCTCATATTCACCCCCCTTTAATAGAATACTAAATTCCCTATACAATTTGAAGCTCTCATATTCACCCCCTTTAATAGAATACTAAATTCCCTATACAATTTGAAGCTCTCATATTCACCCCCTTTAATAGAATACTAAATTCCCTATACAATTTGAAGCTCTCATATTCACCCCCTTAATAGAATACTAAATTCCCTATACAATTTGAAGCTCTCATATTCACCCCCTTAATAGAATACTAAATTCCCTATACAATTTGAAGCTCTCATATTCACCCCCTTTAATAGAATACTAAATTCCCTATACAATTTGAAGCTCTCATATTCACCCCTTAATAGAATACTAAATTCCCTATACAATTTGAAGCTCTCATATTCACCCCCTTTAATAGAATACTAAATTCCCTATACAATTTGAAGCTCTCATATTCACCCCCTTAATAGAATACTAAATTCCCTATACAATTTGAAGCTCTCATATTCACCCCCCTTTAATAGAATACTAAATTCCCTATACAATTTGAAGCTCTCATATTCACCCCCTTTAATAGAATACTAAATTCCCTATACAATTTGAAGCTCTCATATTCACCCCCTTAATAGAATACTAAATTCCCTATACAATTTGAAGCTCTCATATTCACCCCTTCAATAGAATACTAAATTCCCTATACAATTTGAAGCTCTCATATTCACCCCCTTTAATAGAATACTAAATTCCCTATACAATTTGAAGCTCTCATATTCACCCCCTTAATAGAATACTAAATTCCCTATACAATTCGAAGCTCTCATATTCACTCCCTCAATTAAATACTAAATTCCCTATACAATTTGAAGCTCTCATATTCACCCCCTTAATAGAATACTAAATTCCCTATACAATTTGAAGCTCTCATATTCACCCCCTTAATAGAATACTAAATTCCCTATACAATTTGAAGCTCTCATATTCACCCCCTTCAATAGAATACTAAATTCCCTATACAATTTGAAGCTCTCATATTCACCCCCTTTAATAGAATACTAAATTCCCTATACAATTTGAAGCTCTCATATTCACCCCCCTTAATAGAATACTAAATTCCCTATACAATTCGAAGCTCTCATATTCACTCCCTCAATTAAATACTAAATTCCCTATACAATTTGAAGCTCTCATATTCACCCCCTTAATAGAATACTAAATTCCCTATACAATTTGAAGCTCTCATATTCACCCCCTTAATAGAATACTAAATTCCCTATACAATTTGAAGCTCTCATATTCACCCCCTTTAATAGAATACTAAATTCCCTATACAATTTGAAGCTCTCATATTCACCCCCTTAATAGAATACTAAATTCCCTATACAATTTGAAGCTCTCATATTCACCCCCCTTTAATAGAATACTAAATTTCCTATACAATTTGAAGCTCTCATATTCACCCCCTTTAATAGAATACTAAATTCCTTATACAATTTGAAGCTCTCATATTCACCCCCTTTAATAGAATACTAAATTCCCTATACAATTTGAAGCTCTCATATTCACCCCCTTAATAGAATACTAAATTCCCTATACAATTTGAAGCTCTCATATTCACCCCCTTAATAGAATACTAAATTCCCTATACAATTTGAAGCTCTCATATTCACCCCCTTTAATAGAATACTAAATTCCCTATACAATTTGAAGCTCTCATATTCACCCCCTTAATAGAATACTAAATTCCCTATACAATTTGAAGCTCTCATATTCACCCCCCTTTAATAGAATACTAAATTCCCTATACAATTTGAAGCTCTCATATTCACCCCCTTAATAGAATACTAAATTCCCTATACAATTTGAAGCTCTCATATTCACCCCCTTCAATAGAATACTAAATTCCCTATACAATTTGAAGCTCTCATATTCACCCCCTTTAATAGAATACTAAATTCCCTATACAATTTGAAGCTCTCATATTCACCCCCTTAATAGAATACTAAATTCCCTATACAATTCGAAGCTCTCATATTCACTCCCTCAATTAAATACTAAATTCCCTATACAATTTGAAGCTCTCATATTCACCCCCTTAATAGAATACTAAATTCCCTATACAATTTGAAGCTCTCATATTCACCCCCTTAATAGAATACTAAATTCCCTATACAATTTGAAGCTCTCATATTCACCCCCTTCAATAGAATACTAAATTCCCTATACAATTTGAAGCTCTCATATTCACCCCCTTTAATAGAATACTAAATTCCCTATACAATTTGAAGCTCTCATATTCACCCCCTTAATAGAATACTAAATTCCCTATACAATTCGAAGCTCTCATATTCACTCCCTCAATTAAATACTAAATTCCCTATACAATTTGAAGCTCTCATATTCACCCCCTTAATAGAATACTAAATTCCCTATACAATTTGAAGCTCTCATATTCACCCCCTTAATAGAATACTAAATTCCCTATACAATTTGAAGCTCTCATATTCACCCCCTTTAATAGAATACTAAATTCCCTATACAATTTGAAGCTCTCATATTCACCCCCTTAATAGAATACTAAATTCCCTATACAATTTGAAGCTCTCATATTCACCCCCCTTTAATAGAATACTAAATTTCCTATACAATTTGAAGCTCTCATATTCACCCCCTTTAATAGAATACTAAATTCCCTATACAATTTGAAGCTCTCATATTCACCCCCTTTAATAGAATACTAAATTCCCTATACAATTTGAAGCTCTCATATTCACCCCCTTAATAGAATACTAAATTCCCTATACAATTTGAAGCTCTCATATTCACCCCCTTAATAGAATACTAAATTCCCTATACAATTTGAAGCTCTCATATTCACCCCCTTTAATAGAATACTAAATTCCCTATACAATTTGAAGCTCTCATATTCACCCCCTTAATAGAATACTAAATTCCCTATACAATTTGAAGCTCTCATATTCACCCCCCTTTAATAGAATACTAAATTCCCTATACAATTTGAAGCTCTCATATTCACCCCCTTTAATAGAATACTAAATTCCCTATACAATTTGAAGCTCTCATATTCACCCCCTTTAATAGAATACTAAATTCCCTATACAATTTGAAGCTCTCATATTCACCCCCTTAATAGAATACTAAATTCCCTATACAATTTGAAGCTCTCATATTCACCCCCTTAATAGAATACTAAATTCCCTATACAATTTGAAGCTCTCATATTCACCCCCTTTAATAGAATACTAAATTCCCTATACAATTTGAAGCTCTCATATTCACCCCCTTTAATAGAATACTAAATTCCCTATACAATTCGAAGCTCTCATATTCACCCCCTTAATAGAATACTAAATTCCCTATACAATTTGAAGCTCTCATATTCACCCCCTTAATAGAATACTAAATTCCCTATACAATTTGAAGCTCTCATATTCACCCCCTTAATAGAATACTAAATTCCCTATACAATTTGAAGCTCTCATATTCACCCCCTTTAATAGAATACTAAATTCCCTATACAATTTGAAGCTCTCATATTCACCCCCTTAATAGAATACTAAATTCCCTATACAATTCGAAGCTCTCATATTCACTCCCTCAATTAAATACTAAATTCCCTATACAATTTGAAGCTCTCATATTCACCCCCTTAATAGAATACTAAATTCCCTATACAATTTGAAGCTCTCATATTCACCCCCTTAATAGAATACTAAATTCCCTATACAATTTGAAGCTCTCATATTCACCCCCTTTAATAGAATACTAAATTCCCTATACAATTTGAAGCTCTCATATTCACCCCCTTAATAGAATACTAAATTCCCTATACAATTTGAAGCTCTCATATTCACCCCCCTTTAATAGAATACTAAATTTCCTATACAATTTGAAGCTCTCATATTCACCCCCTTTAATAGAATACTAAATTCCCTATACAATTTGAAGCTCTCATATTCACCCCCTTTAATAGAATACTAAATTCCCTATACAATTTGAAGCTCTCATATTCACCCCCTTAATAGAATACTAAATTCCCTATACAATTTGAAGCTCTCATATTCACCCCCTTAATAGAATACTAAATTCCCTATACAATTTGAAGCTCTCATATTCACCCCCTTTAATAGAATACTAAATTCCCTATACAATTTGAAGCTCTCATATTCACCCCCTTAATAGAATACTAAATTCCCTATACAATTTGAAGCTCTCATATTCACCCCCCTTTAATAGAATACTAAATTCCCTATACAATTTGAAGCTCTCATATTCACCCCCTTAATAGAATACTAAATTCCCTATACAATTTGAAGCTCTCATATTCACCCCCTTAATAGAATACTAAATTCCCTATACAATTTGAAGCTCTCATATTCACCCCCCTTTAATAGAATACTAAATTTCCTATACAATTTGAAGCTCTCATATTCACCCCCTTTAATAGAATACTAAATTCCCTATACAATTTGAAGCTCTCATATTCACCCCCTTTAATAGAATACTAAATTCCCTATACAATCTGAAGCTCTCATATTCACCCCCTTAATAGAATACTAAATTCCCTATACAATTTGAAGCTCTCATATTCACCCCCTTAATAGAATACTAAATTCCCTATACAATTTGAAGCTCTCATATTCACCCCCTTTAATAGAATACTAAATTCCCTATACAATTTGAAGCTCTCATATTCACCCCCTTAATAGAATACTAAATTCCCTATACAATTTGAAGCTCTCATATTCACCCCCCTTTAATAGAATACTAAATTCCCTATACAATTTGAAGCTCTCATATTCACCCCCTTTAATAGAATACTAAATTCCCTATACAATTTGAAGCTCTCATATTCACCCCCTTTAATAGAATACTAAATTCCCTATACAATTTGAAGCTCTCATATTCACCCCCTTAATAGAATACTAAATTCCCTATACAATTTGAAGCTCTCATATTCACCCCCTTAATAGAATACTAAATTCCCTATACAATTTGAAGCTCTCATATTCACCCCCTTTAATAGAATACTAAATTCCCTATACAATTTGAAGCTCTCATATTCACCCCCTTTAATAGAATACTAAATTCCCTATACAATTCGAAGCTCTCATATTCACCCCCTTAATAGAATACTAAATTCCCTATACAATTTGAAGCTCTCATATTCACCCCCTTCAATAGAATACTAAATTCCCTATACAATTTGAAGCTCTCATATTCACCCCCTTTAATAGAATACTAAATTCCCTATACAATTTGAAGCTCTCATATTCACCCCCTTAATAGAATACTAAATTCCCTATACAATTTGAAGCTCTCATATTCACCCCCCTTTAATAGAATACTAAATTCCCTATACAATTTGAAGCTCTCATATTCACCCCCTTTAATAGAATACTAAATTCCCTATACAATTTGAAGCTCTCATATTCACCCCCTTAATAGAATACTAAATTCCCTATACAATTTGAAGCTCTCATATTCACCCCCTTAATAGAATACTAAATTCCCTATACAATTTGAAGCTCTCATATTCACCCCCTTTAATAGAATACTAAATTCCCTATACAATTTGAAGCTCTCATATTCACCCCCTTCAATAGAATACTAAATTCCCTATACAATTTGAAGCTCTCATATTCACCCCCTTTAATAGAATACTAAATTCCCTATACAATTTGAAGCTCTCATATTCACCCCCTTCAATAGAATACTAAATTCCCTATACAATTTGAAGCTCTCATATTCACCCCCTTTAATAGAATACTAAATTCCCTATACAATTTGAAGCTCTCATATTCACCCCCTTCAATAGAATACTAAATTCCCTATACAATTTGAAGCTCTCATATTCACCCCCTTTAATAGAATACTAAATTCCCTATACAATTTGAAGCTCTCATATTCACCCCCTTAATAGAATACTAAATTCCCTATACAATTTGAAGCTCTCATATTCACCCCCTTAATAGAATACTAAATTCCCTATACAATTCGAAGCTCTCATATTCACCCCCTTAATAGAATACTAAATTCCCTATACAATTTGAAGCTCTCATATTCACCCCCTTAATAGAATACTAAATTCCCTATACAATTTGAAGCTCTCATATTCACCCCCTTAATAGAATACTAAATTCCCTAAACAATTTGAAGCTCTCATATTCACCCCCTTTAATAGAATACTAAATTCCCTATACAATTTGAAGCTCTCATATTCACCCCCTTTAATAGAATACTAAATTCCCTATACAATTTGAAGCTCTCATATTCACCCCCTTAATAGAATACTAAATTCCCTATACAATTTGAAGCTCTCATATTCACCCCCTTTAATAGAATACTAAATTCCCTATACAATTTGAAGCTCTCATATTCACCCCCTTTAATAGAATACTAAATTCCCTATACAATTTGAAGCTCTCATATTCACCCCCTTAATAGAATACTAAATTCCCTATACAATTTGAAGCTCTCATATTCACCCCCTTTAATAGAATACTAAATTCCCTATACAATTTGAAGCTCTCATATTCACCCCCTTAATAGAATACTAAATTCCCTATACAATTTGAAGCTCTCATATTCACCCCCCTTTAATAGAATACTAAATTCCCTATACAATTTGAAGCTCTCATATTCACCCCCTTTAATAGAATACTAAATTCCCTATACAATTTGAAGCTCTCATATTCACCCCCTTAATAGAATACTAAATTCCCTATACAATTTGAAGCTCTCATATTCACCCCCTTAATAGAATACTAAATTCCCTATACAATTTGAAGCTCTCATATTCACCCCCTTTAATAGAATACTAAATTCCCTATACAATTTGAAGCTCTCATATTCACCCCCTTAATAGAATACTAAATTCCCTATACAATTCGAAGCTCTCATATTCACCCCCTTAATAGAATACTAAATTCCCTATACAATTTGAAGCTCTCATATTCACCCTCTTAATAGAATACTAAATTCCCTATACAATTTGAAGCTCTCATATTCACCCCCTTTAATAGAATACTAAATTCCCTATACAATTTGAAGCTCTCATATTCACCCCCTTAATAGAATACTAAATTCCCTATACAATTTGAAGCTCTCATATTCACCCCCTTAATAGAATACTAAATTCCCTATACAATTTGAAGCTCTCATATTCACCCCCTTTAATAGAATACTAAATTCCCTATACAATTTGAAGCTCTCATATTCACCCCCTTAATAGAATACTAAATTCCCTATACAATTCGAAGCTCTCATATTCACTCCCTCAATTAAATACTAACTTTTCTGTTCTTTGCAATTCTTCTTTCAAATACTCCGGAACTATTTAAAACTCACGCCTATCCCATTATTATATTTCCATTAGCGTTATATATGCTAATCCTTCTTATATTTTTTTTGTATTCATATTCATTTTATAGACATCCTATTAATTACTTCGCTTGTTGTCTAAACGCGAGGAATACTTGTACATTATCACTCATTAAATTGAGTTTTATGAGCTTTTAGATTGATGATTGAAGCGGACGTTCTCTGAAACGTTGTAGCCGGAATAATTTAATACCATTGATTATATTTAAAGTTATTAGTATCACCTTCCGAAGCGTTTTAGCCGGAATAATTTAATACTATTGACTATATTTAAAGTTATTAGTATCACCTACCGAAGTATTGTGGCTGGAATAATTTATTACCATTTATTATCACTATGTAACACAATTTTTGTTCCTGTCGTCCAGTAATTGTTATTTTGCAACTCCTACTATTGTAAAACAATAGAAAATAGCCTTTGTTTTGAACTTTGCTTTCGTGGCTTGTATGCGGAAATATTTACTAAAAAATGGCAATTTTTTTTTCATCCATTGCAGGGCCATAAAAATACAGAGTAATATTTATACAGTTTTATTGAAACCTTTACAAGAAATTTATATAAACAAGTAAAAAATTAGAAGTGAGCAGTTTTCCTCGATTTTCGTTTGTACTGGTAATTGTAAAGCACTTTCCAGTACAATGCCCTAAAATGTAGTCTTCCATCATACTTTCATGGTATACTCCTTAGTATCTATGTTTAAAGCTTAGTATATCTTGATGGAAGCGCTCTCCTTGCTACTCTGGGTATGCTCCCATATTCTCCTTGAACTTGTCAAAATGAGCATCAAAGATGCTGTCCAATTGACCATAACTTTTTACTAAGTTCTCAACCAGTTCCACATAATTGTCACCCTTGTGTTGCCTCAAAAGCCCTGACACAATGAAACAAAACCCTTCCTGGCATCTTTTTACTTTAAGGAAGTTTTTCAGGGAATTCTGTACGCTAAGATTTTCCTGATTGTCGTCCAACAAAGACACCAACTTTCACTTTTGCCTCCGAGAATTTGAGAAAGAAATTTTTAAGGTACTTGAAAGCTTCAGATTTTTTGTTAAAATCTCTAACAAACTGATTCATAGGACTTAGTTTTAAATGCCTTGGATGAAACAACACATTTTGAGGGTCCATCAATTGCGCATGGTTGGCATTATGCCCCCCAACAGAGAACTCAGTCTTTTGTGGCCAGTGCTTTTTGTGGTAATATGCTGTGGTTACTCGATTGTACCAATGGCAGAGATGACATGGAAACTTGGTAAAACGTCCCTGGAGATTCATAAAAAATGCTAACATTTTGAAGTCTCTAATCATTTCTCAACCTTATGCCTTATAATTCAAAGCTTGTAGCAGGAACTTGACACTGTTTTGGTCCTCGTTGAGATAAACTGAGTGAGCCAAGGGAAAGGATGGATGCTTATTCCAATAATGGTTAAGTACAGCTTTAAGGCTTCTTGAGGATTGTCAATGAAGAGCCTCAACTCATCTACATTACATGTAATTCAAATTGCATTAAACACTCCAGATACTTCGTTGCCCAGCTTGATAAGTAGAGAAACTTGAGAAATGTTTATGTCGTTTTCTTTGGCTTGACCCTTGCACATCTTCATCAGCAAATTTCACTCTTTGAGCCTAGAAATCAAAGGTTCAGCATTTGACTTTGACATCCAAAATCTCTAGCAAGGTCATTGAGGTCTCTTTGGTTTGGATCGTATGAATTCCTCTCAACAGCTATATTTCTAACACTATAGTCTACATTTTTCGATATTTTCAGCTTCTGAAATGTTGCTTTCTTCTGAGTCTGGATTATTCCTTTATGGAGGGTTAGATGCAGGAAAATCAGCACTGGGTAATAATGGTGCAATAGAGGATGGGAAATAGCAGCTAATTTTTTGCCACTTCAACGTTTGGAAAGATCCACTAGGAAGAAGTAGCAATTGTTAGTGTGTTCAGTGGATTCAAGCCAAATCCTGGGAATGGCAGACTTTATGGCTTTTTTCCCTCCTATACCTTCCTGTAAAAGTAAAAATATATATACTTTATTACATACTACCATAATAGCTTAAATACTTGTAACATTTAATATTTTACTCTTTACAATACACAATCTTCTTACCTTGCAAGGGTTTCTTGCAGCTTTAACAAACAAAATTCGGTGCTTAGGGTTTGTCTTGGTCTCCAACTGGTATGCCAAAGTATGCTTTGTAAGCTTCATACATTCTCATTCATGTTGTCACATGAACGTTTTTGCTCTTGTTTTGATGAGCTGTACGCATATAAAACAGGATGGATCTAGAGAATGATTGCAGCCTCTTGATGCTATTTTTGTTCTGATGTGTTCACTATGGTTGCAAGGGCTGAGATGATAACAGATCTGTGAATCCCTGTATAAATATTTGTGAAGTAATATTGCAGAAGTTTCTAGAAGATGCTAGATGGGTGTTCTGGAACATTCTTGAAACTTTATTAAATTCTAGAAATTTCTCATTAAATTTAAAATAATATTTATAATTTTCTACTATACTTTGAAAACAATTAAAGCTTTTTATATATTCTTAATTTCTTTTCCGAAACTAAAAATACCTTATTTATAATTTTCTACTATACTTTGAAAACAATTAAAGCTTTTTATATATTCTTAATTTCTTTTCCGAAACTAAAAATACCTTAGTGTTATCCATAACCCTTTTTTTTACGACGAGATTTTTTGAAGGTTTGAATAAGATTTTTTTCTTTTAGTTCGGTTGTCACCTAAGTAGATTTAATTTTTTCATCAAAGTTATTTCTAATAATTCCTTTATAAGAAAAAGAAGAAGAAAAAAAATAACAAGAAGAAGAAGAAGAACTACAGAACTACAGAATCTAGGACCAGCAAAGACCCTAAGGTCCGCTCGAGGCTAGTCCGCTACACTAAATCCATAACTACGATACACACTTATCTACGAGTGTATCTCTAACATGCTATATATTTATATTTATTTATTTATTTATTTTTTTATTATTTTTTTTAAATATATAATCTACTGTACACACTTATCTACATGTTTACATTGTCATGCATATTAACTACTTCAACCTAGGGGTGGGGGGGTGATAGAAAGTTTTTCTTCTCAACTTCCGCAGCCCTCTACTGCTAGTGTTGAAAATCTATTTTTTTAGGATAGTAAGACTATTTAGAAGAAGAAGAAGAAAAAGAAGAAGAAGAAGAAAGGGGTGTACAGGGTGTTAAAATAAAGAGTCTATAAAGGGGATAAAAAAAGGCGGTTAAGATTAGCAAATAAGGCCTTAGGCCACACCCCGCAGGGGTGCCTGTGTAACCAAGCTCTTCCTCTTAAGGAAGAGAACAGCGGCTAGTTTTCCATATTGGAAAATTTAGGAATTTAGTGCCATGTCTACATAATCAAAGTTTTGGTATCAAAATATACTTTTTTTCATTTATTTTAGTTAAGAACAACTGGAAAATAACACCTTTAACCTAGGAACAAGAAAAAAGTGAAATTTTCTTACATAGTATTAATTTAAAGTTTTCATTATGACCCGAGTTGTATTAGTCGTTTCGATTTCGCCTTCATTGCCCTATTTTTGCACTGACAGCTAATTTCGAGTTAATTCCCGCCTCTTACAAATTATCAATATTTTGGGGCTATCTGAGATATTTTGCTGACTTTGCTTCATCAGGTTTCGCATAAAATGAAGAAAATCCATAATCCAGTCAATTTGGCCGCGTTTTTGGAGAACACATGAGTGAATCGGGAGTTACACGACTTCACGAAAGTACTAATGTGGTCTATTTCTGGTTCTTGTGAAGCTAAGGAATAGATATATGCTTAATTACCGCCATTACAGATCGTGGTCGTAATGTATTATAGGACTAGAAGGATTTATTTAGGAAAAACTTCTTGATTTGGTATACAGTAGGTTTGGCATAGGTTAAAACTCGTACCAAAATCCTAGATACTATCTATTAGAGTTATGTTGAGGCTCTTCATTCAAATCTGATCTTCGTTTATTGTGCATCGTTGCCCAATGAACAAGCAGATTCCATTAATGGTCAAAATGAACTTATTGCAAGGTATTTGGGATCTTGGTAGGAGTTGCAAACTATGTATACTAAATATTTACTTTTGATTTAAATGGTGTAATCAGATTTGAGTGAAGGGGAACAAGAGCCACCCGCCTCCCTTTAAACATATGAAAAAAATGAGTTTTCCCATTTATAATAATTATCGTTGCCAAACTCGGTTTCGATCTCAAAATCTCACTCTTAAATAAAAAAAATTATTCCATCCACACCACGGATGGATCCTTACCGACATTATCTCACACGGATTTTCGTGAATTCCTCTCATAACAAAATCATGGATTGAATTCTCAGATGAAAACAAAAAATATGGACGAGATTCCAAATGAAGATCTAGCCCCCATTACCAAGCACGTCCAAAGCAGCAAATTTGTTTGCAGTGACGAATCCAGGATAAAAATTGGGGGTGAAGGGGGAGCAAACTTGAATTCCCCCCTCTGAGTAGCCTGAGAAAAGGGCATTAATGATTAATAATAGTTATTTTGCACAACATTGATAATTAAATAATATAGCACACGGGAGTGAGCACAAATTTCTCACATCCGATTTTTTTTCCACACATCAAAAAATTATGAATGATTATAGTTTTTGGACGTCATCTAACGTATAATACTGAATTTACTAATTATTTATGAGATTTAACCTGTATTTCAGACATGTATCATATAAGATACATTTGATCGCAAAGGTTTAAAAAACGGTTTATATATATATATTCCATATTATTACACAACTCTTTCTGAATAGCAGAATATAAGTATGGCTTAAGAAAGGAATATAAACCTAAACGGGTCTCAATTTTGGGGTGGAGGGGGCTTCAGGCCCCTAGCACCCTTTCCTGCCCTGGATTCGTACCTGTATGTTTCTACCGAGCTGCCTCTAGCAGCAATCTTAAACCAAATTTTCACTACTGATGCTGCCTGGTCGAGTCCTACGTGTTAAACTGGAGGCTCTCAGTGATTTAGGTACCAAACGTTGGAAATCTGTGACATAAACATGATTTTTAAGGTTCGTTTATTAAAACCTTTTCCTCTTTCCTCTACTTACGTTACCGATAAATATAGAGGTTCGTCTTTTTTCTCACTCGTTAGTAATAGACAAAACGCTTTTCATAATGGTAATATTTTAATTTATCTAAGATGAATAAATCATTTCTAAAATGTTAAATAAAAAAATGCAACAGCAGTCTATTTTTTCAGTGGGAAGGGAGCAGAGGGGGAGAGGGCACACCTAAAGCCTGTGCTCCGAAACGAAAGAAAGTTTAAAGCGTTTCTAATAGGCTGAAGTCATACATTTCCTCCAGTTCGTCTGGGTTTCGTTTATCAGCCTGAATATAAGTTTGCCGATCACATAACAAGCCATACATGCCATCGGTGGAGGACGATCACACAACAAGCCACACATGCCATCGGTAGAGGACGATCACATAACAAGCAATACATGCCATCGGTGGAGGACGATCACACGACAAGCCATGTATGCCATCGGTAGAGGACGATCACACAACAAGCCATACATGTCATTCATGGGTGGCGATCATAGAAAAGCCAGGGATGGCATTCGGGGGTGACAATCACACAACAATCCCCACATGCGATTCCTCGGTGAAAATCACGCAACAAACCACACATGCGATTCCTCGGTGACAATCACGCAACAAACCACACATGCGATTCCTCGGTGACAATCACGCAACAAACCACACATGCGATTTGTAGATGCCGACGATCACATAGCAAACCACACCTGCCATATATAGGTAGAGATGCCAGTAAACCTCACCCTATCACTCTTCCTATCTCCCCACTCCATCTCCCTCTCACCTCCCTTTTATCTTTCCCTCTATCCCTCTTCCCTTCAACCGCCTCTCTCTCTCTCACACACACACACACTCTCTCTCTCCCCCTCTCTCTCTCTCTCTCTCTCTCTCTCTCTCTCTCTTTCACACAGACATACAACTTAATCGTTAATAACAACTTAATCATTAATAGCAATAATGAAAGAACGAAAAAGAAGAAGAAGATCAGCAACAACACATCAGGGAACAGGTGACCCCTTACGCCTAGATTTGCCTTATCCCCCATCCCCCTGCCCTGCAAACAAAGCCACCCTCTGTCGATTTCCATCTCAAAAGACCCGCGTGTGCCCGGCACACATCCTCAGTGTGTCAATCCGCGGCAAATCCTCGCTCGAACCGATTAAAAGGCAATTTCCCATCCCCATTTTATTGCCCCAATTCGCCATCTTTCGCATCTATTGAGCAAACACCTCAGTTGCTTTATCCTCTTTATTATTTCACAGGAATTGTTTACTCGTTCCATGAGTTCAATCGCGCATAAGACGCCCATTGTCCGCCTGTCGTATATATTAGTTTCTGTATAAATACTGCCATACAATAACTATCTCCTCCAATCGAGCTTTTATGCTTATTACAATTCGTGTATCTTCATACATTGCCTACATAGTCCCTGGTAAATCGCCTCATTTTCACTTTTCCTTACTTCACAAATTACCGGTCTTTAGTTTTTTTTGGGGGGGAGATAAATATATGTTACAAAAATATAAGGAAACGTACTTTAATCATCTGCCATCAGCCATATTCTGCGAATTATCCGCAGGGTAAAGAAAAATATAATTCCGAGCGCGTTCATCTATATTTAACAAGATTCTAGTCTCTATGTCCTAGCTGGATATTTTACAGCTTTGGGATAGTGGGAGGGATGGGGGGGTAAGGATTTTGCTCTGCTTATTATTATTGTACAAAAGTTATGACAGCTTTGATTTTATTATACTGCTCATATTTCAGTTCCAATTCACGAAAAATATTTTTCTTATTAAATTTTGATTTCTTCACAATTATTTTTGAGAGGGAAAATCACGATGCTTTTATGTATTGTACCAGGTAATGGCTTCGTCACTCTTCCCTACGGGGGGAGCTTGCGCTTCGCTACTAAGATTAAGATTTAAAATCTTAAAAATGCAGCCAATTATAATAATTTGAAAGGAACTCTAAACTATTTCCCTTCTTTCAAAAAATCACGTTGCTAAAATATAGTTATCGATAAAATAAAAAAGCAGCCTTACTTAAATTTTAATAAATTTTCTGAAATTCACCAATTGTAATGTATTTTCTATTAAAACTTTATAAAGTATTGGATAATCATATTTATTTTTTCTGAACTAAACTATTTTGTTTTTTCAAACTCTAAAGAAATTCTTAGAAATTACCTTGATAAAAATTTTAAATATACATAAGTCATAACCAAACTAAGATGAAATTATTATTCAAATATTTCCCAAAAGTCTGTTCTTAAATTATAGAGTTAGTGATGATGATGATGATGATGATGATGATGATGATGATGATAATGCATTTTTATTTTGACGTTTCGTCAAAATCTATTTGACATCTTCAGAGAAATAGAAATTAATAGATACTCACTCATTTTATTAGACAGGATAGTAAAGAATAGGGGAAGGGGTTCTATAATATATAGGAAAGCACATACATTTTAAATTATTAAATGCAGTGTATAATTTGTGCATAAATTCATTTTATTTTTATATTTAGGTCTTGTTTATTTTGTTTTATCAGAATGACTCTGGGGGGAGTTTAAAATTTTGTTCGTTTTGAGATTTCTAAATTAATGTAATTTCTTTTCGTTTCATATTGTAGATCCTTACAAGATGGTCACGACTTTTGTTCGGTTTAAGGCGATGTTAATAGTCTCGAGTACTGAGGGTGTTCGTGTTTAATCGATATATGAATGAAGATATGAAGTCTTCTCAATTACATTTAAATTAATAACATCAGTCTCATTTTCGCTCCTTTTTCTTGCTGCGAATTTAGTTGCTAATTTTAATTGCTTATAATAACACTCGATCTTAATTTGTGTTATCTGTTTTAGCTCGTGTTATTTTACTATTTTTCTTAGTAATAATCTTTATTTTTCTTGTATTTTTTTATTCAAAATAAAAAATATTGAACTTATTTATTTTTTCCGTCTTTTCTATAACGCATTAATAGTTTTATAGATATTGTTTTCCACAATATAGTTCAAGATTCGTTGTTAAGTTCGTTCCCTTTTATATATTTTTTTATTTCTTCCTATATATGTAACCGTATGCGTTCGTATCTTTGAAATGAGGAAATTCCGCATCTCTGGAATCAAGGAGGCTCTTATCTAAGAGACCAAGGTTCTTATCTATGAAACTATAACTATTCAAAACTATCGTACGAAAGTGACAACATTTGTTTACGCTCGCTTAAGAACATTCATTCTTGTTCTGTTCTCTTGTTATGAATTCATACACATTAACTCGTAGGTAGAGGTACAGCCACCTGTACACTGATGTACGTACATACTTGCATACACACACTTTCAAGTGCACATCTATACACGCACATACCTAACGTGCACAACTCTGTGCACGCACTTACACACATTTTAACGGTCATCTATAGGATTGAATGTGTTTTTGGGCGAGAATCTCCGTTTGAGCGATGACTCCGTGGCATGGCACAAATACGAGTACCACGAGGGACAGCCACGACCTCCCTCCCAGCCCCTCACCTCCTTGCGTCCCCTCATTTATCCCCTCCTATATAACCCTTGGACCAATTAATGGCATCATGAGCAACATGACACCCATACATAATTTGAGCTAGTAATTAAGCCTCCCCACTTGTGTGTTTGTGTGCGCAGGCAGGGATTTATGTCCGCCTGTTTGCGTGTGTGTTTGTTTATGTATGCGAAGGGATATTACGCCCACGCACATGACAGGACAACAGGGATTATTAAGAAGGGGAACTCCAAACAGAGTCAAAACAAAAGTTACACACTCTAAATCACTCGCACACTAACCCATACACACATCTAACAAGTGACAACTTTAACATGCACACAAATGAAGACATTGACATCCTAACTGATGCATCATGGTCTAATTCTACACTTTAACCTACACGCTAAAAAACGCACAAATCATGACATACACAACAAAATAGGCTCATCTTCACCATAACATAAACTGTATTTTGTAAATAACACTCGTTAGAGACAGTAATAAGCCACAAACGCACTATACTAGACACATCGTAAAACAAATTAGCCATACATACACATCCTGGAACTCGCAAACATTCACGCACCTGCCAACACACATCTGCAGTCATGTCACCCAAATCCAAGTAGACATATTGTGTATGCTGGCTTCTCCTAATGAATGATAGTTCTTTCAGTATTGATCGATGCAACGCAGCATGAAATACCCATTAAACCTGAAATAGGCCGACAAATTGGCCTGGAGCAAATTTTCCCCAATTTGAAATGGACCAAATTAGAAAATATGAATGTACTGAAAACATATAAAAAGATTTTTAACGACATGAAATATTAACTTTTTAATTCCTTTAATTGACATAAAAACAATAAAAATGGTATAAAGGAAGAAATCAAATCAGGCAAACGTGAGCACAGTGACAAGTGAAACTGGATGTCATGTAGTCGTGTCAGGCGGTCAGGATATTTCGCCATGCAGCCATGCAGCCATGCAATGTGCCATAATTCCATAGATCTAAATTTGCAACATCGAGACAATCCCTTCCAAAGGAGTTGTCTAGATGCCTGGGTGTGTCTGGTCGCTGTCTCGTAATGAGATCGAAATCATGCATGTTTATGATTTCCTGCTTGCATTAATTCTTAAATATACGGACTAATTTTATGTGGACGTCAGATTTCGTTGATATTACACACTGGTAACTCGCTGATAACTTTGGTAACAGGCGTTAATAAGATAAAGTTGGTTACTAAGCTAAAATAGACTTAAAAATAAGGTCAATTCCCTAAACAGGCCTAAAATACGTCATTAATTTTCCTCATTCTAATTTTGGAGATCCTGACCCTTAGTGTGTACGCCATTATCCTCCATTACCAGCCAGCAAACTCCCCATTTCTTACACAAGTAGTCACCACATTAACATAACAAACGCCTTTCAACAAACATGATACCTTCATTCGGGACACGCCCAGACTAGGCAATGTCTGGGACAAGCACTTCCTCCGCCACTGCCCAAACCCTTTGACATTAAGGTTTCTTGCCGGTGACCCAAAAGGATCTTATGACTAACTAAGACCTAAAGCGAAAGAAGGACGGTAATGAATGGTAATAAAATTGCCCGTTGTGATTTTACCATATAAGGGAATTAAAAGCAACCGTTTCTGTCCATGATAAGTTAATATTGACACGCGTGAAAATGAAAAGACATTTTTTGTGACTTAAACGAGAATGGAAAATCCTGACGTAGAAAACAAAAGCATTTAAACCCCTTAGAAACTTTTCCTGAGGCAGTTAATTGAACGAAATAATGAACAATCTCTAATAGAGTCATGCATTAGCAGGTGGAAGAAAAAGAGAATGAAAGTTATTAGAAGAAAAGGCGAAATTATTATTATAAGAGAATTTATACAAACCAATCGAATGCTGAGGGGAGAGGAGATTTAGAGTGTATGTCTATATGTGTGTGTTTTCTTCTCTCCCTCCCCCTGTTCCTTCTCCCCTTCCTCTGTCTCTTCTCTCCGTCCCTCCCTCCTCTCTTCCTTTCTTTCTTCTCTCTCCTTCCCTCCCTCTCCCTTCTCTCTCTCTCTCTCTCTTACAATAAGAGAGAGAGTGGGGTTATCCCCCGTCAAAATGCGATACAAACGGGGTTACGACCCCCTAAATATAAATAAGGGGAGGAATATGAGCCCATACACCAATACAGAAGGAGGATGCAATGTCTCTCTTAACAGAGGATGTAAGTGGATGAATGCCCCCCTAACCCCTCCCTTCTCTCTCTCCCTCACACACACACACACTTCTTTGAAACTTCATTTTTCAGGATTTTTCTTCGATACAAAAAAATGATAAAATTTTCTTTGTTTGGGGGTTTTTTGACTTGGGGGAGGGGGGCGGAGAGGGGATATAAAAAGACGAAAGGGACAGGAATTAACAAGGATTAGCTAATCAGGGGAATATGGAGAAAGGAGTTCATTTTTCTCCTGCCAAAATATCGCCAACGAGGGACCTTGTGCATATCACGCGCATAAAAGCGCACACACGCAGGCAAGCGCACACACACCTACATGCACATAGGCATACAACCACTCACATATTGACCCACACCCATGCATATAAGCACACACACCTACAAGCACATTGGCATACAGAGACACGAGCGTATAGACACATAGACATACAATCACGTACATAAATGCATGCACACATATACATACAAACGCAAATACACGTTAGCGTGCTCCCTATTGGCCTTGTAGATTGGTGCTGTGGCGCCAATGACCCCTGGTGGCGCCTGAGACCCTCAGTCGGTGGATGGGGCACGCAGTCAAGGCGAACAGGCAGCCGGCGCAACGGAATCTTTCGTGGTACGGAAGGACTGCCTGGCCGTTTGGTGCACGGTGCAATCTGAAGAGACTCGAACCGTAGTAGAGGGCCGTGTGACCCCAAGTGGTCACAACGACTCTACGTAATGAGTGCCTTTATCAGATGAATACCTCGTATAAAACAGTTGCACCGAGACAAAAAGGTGTTGTATGGCTTTCAATTTTATTTAGACTACAGGATTTGCCCAGATTGTAACCCTCCACCTACAAGTTTAGAAGGTTTTATACAAGACTTATATGGGAGGAACTGAGGATCATCTTAAAAAGGATTTACCAATAGAATGCTACACAGGAGGAGCTCTTGCCTAATTTAATCAGTTTTTTAATCCAATATTGGCTGGGAGTAATTACTACAGGTTTTGAAGAGAGTTTATCGATGCTAATTTAAGAATGATAGATGTCTTCATTCTTTTCTTAGCCATAGATACCTACTTACAGGCAGTAGTTGTGCAGCTGAACCTGGATAGGGGGTATATTGTTATTTCTGCCTAGATTTTATCGTCAGCCGACTTCCACGCGGGGCACTTCCAATGCACCATGGCACGGCTGCCGAGGCCCTTGCTCGGGGATCTGAACAGTAGACACCGCATCTAGTGAGATTCCCCTATCAATCCCAGGGATCCAGTCCTTGCTGGCTTGATCGACGAGCTGAAGATAGGTGTCCTAAATGTGATAAGTTTACGAATCATTACCCATGAACCGCTTCATTTTCCTGTCTCGATCTATTTTTTTGCTCTCCGGATGCACAGCCTGATTTTAGTTGGGGGGTAGTCGATGACCTCCACTGTAGTTTTCACCATCCCATTCAAATATCATTTTCTGAGCCGCTTCAAGCTGAGAGCGCGCCCCGTTATGGTTGGCGTAGGCGCAGTGGTCAGAATTTCAGGAAATAACTTATTTCTCTGTCTCACTAAAAGAGTTCACTTCGGTAGATGAGGCCGTTGAGTTCTTATCCGGCAACCACATCGCCGCGGGCCTAACTGATATTCCAAGAACGGCTGGCTGTTTTACACGCCGACCACTCCCGTGGTGTTCAGCCGAGTGCGGGGCAGCTCTCAAACAGAAGCGTTATACCTACATGTTTTATAAGCGTCACCCGGACGATTTCACTCTCGGTGAATTTAGTCAAGATAGGGCTAGGTTCCGCTAAGCGTTGAATCACGCCTGCCACTCTTCCTGGCAGGCGTACGTATCTTCACTTAACGATAAGATCCCTTGAAGTGTGGAATAGAGTCTAAAGGATTCGGAGCAAGTTCTGGCAAAAGCCCCCTCCCATTCTCCAGGAGAATAGGACCGTAATTTCAGACTCCGCGTCCGTGGCAAAGTCCTTCGCGATCGCTTTCTCCGCATTCTCTAGCCCAGATGCTGCTCCGCCAGCATTCAATGCGCGTTGCGATTTCGCGGAAGGCCGCCGACGGGACTTTACCTCCAGAGGCGGAGAACCCTTCAACGACAGGTTTACTGTGAGTGATTTGCGTTTCGCTCTCGCTTCGTGAGCGGACACCGCCCATGGTCCGGACGATGTCCCGTACGCCATGCTTCGACACCTGGGTGAGCGAGGCATGGCCTTTCCGTTAAATCTTTTTAACAGGATCTGGGTAGATAGTATCCTTACAGACTCCTAGCGAATCGCTACTGTGCTTGCCTTTCGAAAACCGAGAAGAGATTACTCTACTCTGGCCGGTTTCCGCCCAATCTCTCTAACCTGGCTGTGAAAGTTGATGGAAAATTGGTAAATGTTAGATTATCCTTCTTTCTAGACAGTGGTGGTCTCCTGTCTTCAGCACAGTGTGGCTTCCGCAAGTTCCGCTCCACGTCGGATGCTCTATTCCGACTGGAAAATGCCGTCTATGAGACCTTCCTTCGTAGGCAGCATTGTACCACGGTGTTTTTTCGATTTAGAGAAGGCCTATGATACCGCATGGTGATACGGTATCATAGAGACTCTCTACACGATGGTGGAGTGGGGACCCTCCAAATCTGTATATCTGAATTTTTGCGAGATCGTGGATTCCGCGTACGGGTGGGGGAAACCATCTCCGGCCCAATGCAACAGGATAAGGGTGTCCCGCAGGGCAGTGTCCTCAGTGTCTCACTCTTTGCCCTGAGCATCAACAGCATCACCTCGGTGTTGCCAGAAGGTGTTCTCGCTACACTCGAAGTGGAAGACCTTTTGATCTCTTTTGGTGCAGTCCAGATCCCAACTCTGGAGCGTCGACTACAAGGGGGATTGAACCGCGTCTGTAGCTATGCCAAAGCGCACAGGCTTCGGCTTTCCTTGGCCAATCCTAAGGTGATGCACTTTAGCCATCACTCACGGCTTTCGACAAGGCTTTCGACAAAGTGTGGCAGGAGGACTTCGTTGGAAAGTAGAATGCAGAGCTCCCCTTCGTAACGGAAGGCACTCTCTCACAACCTTACTGACAGGAAATGCCACATCAAGTACAATAGCACAACATCATATAAATTTTAACCACCTGCCGGCGTACTGAAGGATAGCGTGCTAGGGCCTACACTCTTATCATATACACAAATGACACACCACGATCTCCAGAAAACTGCAGGCACACACACTGTCCTACGCTGACGACGAAACCATTCTCGTCTCCGGCTAGGGGTCAGACACAATCGCGCACCAGTCACAGATGATACTAGACGAGAACACAGAGTACGATGATAAGTAACTCATAGCTATGAAGCCTCTGAAGGCACAGACCACACTCTACGGCAAGCGAGATCACTAGACTTGCATAAAACCTCACACGAAGATACTCAGGACCACATTCGATAAATAACTACACTTGCACCTACAGCAAAACATCACACAAGCAGGACCAAAGCACACAAATAAAATGCTACGCAGTTTTTACCCTCCCGGCCGCAAATTACAACTACGCATACAAAAAACTAGTTCGACCACTCCTAACAAACGCTCAGGAAAGTCATATATCTGCGCTGAAATGCGCATGTTGCTCTCCTTGATACACATTCATGTTCACACTGCATAAAACAAAAACTCACCACTCAATACATACACACACACACCCGCTTACCTCGACAGTTGGGGAAATTCGCAAGAGACCTCACATACATCTAAATAACACGCTGAGTTGGTGTTGAGATACCCAGGAGCCCTAGATTAACCAGAATCAACACCCATCAACTCATTATCTATACTTGCGCCTCACCCTTTTCACCCCTATCCCCCATGCCCTCCCAGTCATATTATATATATATATATATATATATATATATATATATATATATATATATATATATATATGATAACACCCACAAGGAAAATGAAAAAACGATTCCGAGCGCTTTCGTCTTTATTCTAAAAGACCTCTTCATGGAATAACGTAGGTCAGGACAGACAATGTCTTAAATAGTAAGGAGTGGGGGGTTAATACGGCTACCTGCATCAAACCCTAGGTTTAGTCAGGATCATACTATTAATTGGAATAGTGTTAAACCTGTTATTAAATGTAAAACTACATTTCAAGAAATATTTTGGAGTGTATCTCTATTAATACTTTCCCAAATTTTAATATTCGCCCTGGATTGTTTAGCCTAGATCTTATCATATCTAATCATATTAAATCACCAATTAAAGTGTTTAAAGAATTTGTACTCCCTAGTTAGGGTTTTGATGCAGGTAGCCGTATTAACCCCCCCACTCCTTACTATTTAAGACATCGTCTGTCCTGACCTACGTTATTCCATGAAGAGGTCTTTTAGAATAAAGACGAAAGTGCTCGGAATCATTTTTCCATTTTCTTTGTGGGTGTTATTTATCATAATTTTGACTCACGTGCAAGTTGTGTTTCTTTCATATATATATATATATATATATATATATATATATATATATATATATATATATAGAGAGAGAGAGAGAGAGAGAGAGAGAGAAATTGGGACATCCTTCGGAAACCTCGATTTTAGTATGTAGGTTAAAGTCAGAACCAGTATTCGGAACATATATAATTTGGAACGTTTTGAACATTAGCTATGTTCATTTTCAGCCTATAATGGAGTAAAACAATATGAAAGCAAGCAAGCTTAGAATGCATAAAGAGACATATGTATTAATGACTGACAATAAGTTTAAAGTTTGTTGAATTTGAGGGAAAATAATGCGACAATGTAATAATGAATAAATTTAGTTTAGTAAAACTTCCAAGAAAACAATGCAAAAATTACCAAGAGAGGACAATGCAAACTTACAAAGAAAAACACTGCAAAATTATAAAGCAAACTGAGAAAACAAAGCAAAAATTAAAATGAAATAAATGAATGAACACTTACTTATTTGAGAGAAGGACAGGAATCGAATGATTTAATATGTGGGAAATTTGAACTGAGCTAAACATGGTAGTTGTTTAAAATAACTGAAATATGGTTAACTAACTAATAGAACATTATAATTATCGGGTCATTGAGTGAGTTGTTATTATATTTTAGGTAAAAATAAATTATAAAACAAACTAAAATTAAGATATTTGAATTAATAGATGTAAAGTGGTATGGACGACTGAATCGAATTTAATTCTGGATTAACCATTAGAATAAATAGGGATTCCGAAATGTTGAGATCTACGGATTTATCAGCAGAACCCCAAACTTTGAAATTTGAGGGGGGCAATAATGAGGTACAGGTATCCGAATGATTCCTTATTGCAGAGAATTCCGGTTTAGTAATGGGGGTGTCTGTGTAGTGGGAAACCCCCTTATGTTTGCAAATCCTCAGCTTCAATTGTAGCGTAGTTTTACCTACGTAGCGAGTTTGGCAACTCGCACACATAAATTGATAAACAAGTGAAGACCTGAGTAGCAACGGTAGTTTCTCCTTATGAGACAAGTAGGTTTTAAAGAGAGATAGTATTAATTGCTATATAGTAGAATTTGACTTGTGGATAAACTTTAGCTAATAATTGTTGTAAGTCAAAGATGAGTTTGTTGGTCAGCGAACCTATGTAGGTATTTTGAGATACATTTTCTATTTGGATACATTAGATTTGACGAGAGGAATCACATGTATTTTATTAAGGAAATTTTTAATCAATTTTTAGAGTAATGATGCTGGAAATAAATTAAATTTACAAAATTGTTTGTGATAAGATATCTCTATGAAAATTGTTCCAGTCAGAACATATTATGAAAGCACCGTTTATTCTGCAGCTTACAGAAATATCTTTAAATCGTTCCTAATCTCCAGCACAAAGGATACAAATGTGTGTTCCTTAGATCCAGTCCTATCTGTCTTGCTCAAATCAGAATTATCAGAGATCATAAAAAATTTGACCTTAGAGGAAAAACATTGCTTTGTATAAATAAATACGACGTCTCTATTTTATAAGCCATTTTGAGTTTAAAAATGTTAAGACAACGAAAGTACTAACTCCAATCAATCTTTCCTTTTCCTTATATATATATATATATATATATATATATATATATATATATATATATATATAAACTACTAACGAGATTTGTTCGTTTGGTCGGTTGGCTAGTTAATATATTGAAGTGTTGGTTGGTTATATAGTAAATAGTTTAATCTTCCTCAATTAAACTATTCACTATATAACCAACCAACACTTCAATACATTAACTAGCCAACCGACCAACCGAACAAATCTCGTTAGTAGTTTTTATATCTTTAGTTAGTTGATTTCATAACACCTACGATAAGAGTTAATCCCTCTGTTTAATTCATTCACATTTGTTTTCGGTTTTTTTTTTAATAATTTAATATAATAGGTTATTTTATCGTTTAATTAAGTTACCTTTAAGTTTTGATATTCAAGTCAGTTTATGTTAAAACTTCACTTCCTTCTATTATTTTTCAAAATTACACTGGATAGTATTAATTAATTCTATAGATTGTTATTTCTTATTTGTGTTTTTACTTTAAACTGAATAATTGTCAATTTTATTATTTTAACTTGTCTTTATCCGTTTTTTTAGCCATTGTGTAATTCATTCTTTTAACTGTTATCATTAATTTTCCTTCCCCTTCTCATTAGTCGATACAGTCGCTGAAGATGGTCCTAGTGAAGGTCCGAAACGTCCGGCCAATAAATGATTAGTGTAATCACCTGGGTCTTCATATTCCTACCTCATATCAGATTCCCAAGGAAAAAATCAATTACGAGTGTATATATATATATATATATATATATATATATATATATATATATATATATATATATATATATATATGCTATCTCCATTTCTTTAAATCTGTTACCCTTTCCGTCTTATCAGTTTGACCTTACTACCTGCTTCTTGTAATTCTTAATGTGATTCTTTACCCTTCCCCTTCCGTCTTCCTCTTTCATACTTTTCTTTCGTATATATACCTCTAATATAATATTATTTCTTGTAGTTATCCTTGATAAGGAACTTAATAAAGTTCGAAAGTACTTGGAAACACCTTTTCATTTTTTTCTGAGGGACATTGCATTCATTTGCTACCCTCACGTGATACTTTGTGAGTTTTTTATTTCATATATATATATATATATATATATATATATATATATATATATATATATATATATATATATATATATATATATATATATATATATATATATATATATATTAGCCTTTAACAACAACCAACATTGCCTAAGAACCCTCGAATCTATATATATCAAACACTACAAACCTACAATCAATGAAGATTTTAAGTGCAATATCTTTATTAATTAACAAAATTTAACTACAGTTGTTAGTTGGTTTGGTTTTTTACCTACTGTTTGGTTAGTTGCTGTTCCTCTCTCCCAAGCTTCACTGTAACCTATAAATACTAGCCCCTTGTTAAACCCACCATGGATCCACTTTAGTAAGTACCAAAATTAACTTGTTTTGTATTAAATGTTTTTAACTCTTAGAGTGTTTACAAATTATAAACAAAGTTTAAATTTATTATCTTTAACTATTGCCAGGTTAATTTCTTTTATAGTTTTTAATTAATTTCTTAAATAAACATTAAATTTATTAACTAATTTTTTGAGTCAGTTGGTAAGAATTCTTTAATCCGCTAGAAAAGTTTCCTGGAGTTCCTCAACTCTCTTCGGGAGAGCCATCCATTTCTCCAAAAAGAAATAAGCAGCTTTTTGTAAGAGTTGACGTGTTATATATATATATATATATATATATATATATATATATATATATATATATATATATATATATATATATATATATATATATATATATATATATATAAGTAAGTTTGAGAGAATAAGGTTAGAATTAATAAGGAACCATCATCTCTCTTAACCCCCCTGTATGATCCCTTGTTGAGACATCGCCCTTCTAGGAACCACACACTTCAGAGGAAAGACCAACTGAGTCCTTCCAAAGTGCGCTTGAAAGTTTAAAAGTTATTGAGGACTTTAGCTTAAGCATTTTTTTTTATCTTTTATCTTTAACGATTTAATTCTTCCTCCAGAAAAAAAGGAATTCTTAACTTTTTATTCTTCTTCTCTCTCACTCCCTCCCTCTCTCACTCTCTCTCTCTCTTTTTCTCTTTCTCTCTCTCTCGCAGGTTTACCAGGTAGAACGAATGAAATGTGTATAAAGTACAAAATAAAAAAATATAATGAGCAAGAATTGTATACGAATCATAAAGACGTCGAGCTTCCTAGAACAATGTCGAAAGCTTACACGCTTCTTATTCTCTCCGTTCCGATTAAATCTCCCCATTGGGTTACATTTCTTTTAATATTCTAATAAGCTCTCCATTTTCATCGCACACAAGCGTGCACACGTGACTGAAAGAACGCACACACATTTAACACAAAATTTATAGTTTGCGCACAGGATCAGATCGGAGTCAAAATTACATAAACCTCCAATTATTACACAGCGAATTAGAGACAGGGCAAATAGTTGGTAAACCCTCTCCGTTTCTACGGTAACGTCATAAACAAACCTAAGATCGAAGGAGGGGAGGTGGTGTCTCATCCTATGGTCTCTTTCGAAGTGGTTTCTGCTCTTTCGCAGCTGAGATCTCTGTATGGTATGTGTGCGTGAGCGGCACTGGTCAACGGTTTCCGTGGCGGCCGAGGGACAACTTTGTGACTACTCAGGGTTTGCATGATCGATATTGTGGTCTATCTGGATAGGTGTGGAGGGATAACCCAACTACATCTGCAACATCGTGATAGTATGACGTTGCGCACCGATGATACGATGTTATTAAAACCATTTTTTTAAACTTGACGGTGTTTCCAATTCTATTAGTGTACAGGTTGGATGACATCGATCGTGTTACTTAGATTGGTGAGGATGTTGTGTTGATGTGGTGATGAAATTACTCATTTTTTAAGGAGATATAGAAACATCGATCCACAAATTTATCGACATTTTAGGATATCTATTTCACTCGAGCTCGTTACATCAGCCGCTCGAGCTATTTTTAAAGAATCGGTCAAACATTTGAATCTGTCGGGCTATTTCATTTGAGCTATTTCAATTTGGCTGGTTATTGAACCTACCAAGCTATCTCTATTGATTAAGCTATTATAATCAATCAAGTTACTTTAATAAATCGCTCTATTTAAAACGATCAAAGCATTTTAATTGATGGTTATTTGCATTTCCGGGTACTTCATCGATCAGGCCATAATTATTTCCTCTTTGTTTCTTTAAGAGAGTCTCCTCTGGCGACTGCCCAAATGGTCAGTCAAGCTAGCCTGGAATCAAGCTAGCCTATTGATTAAGTTATGTTAAAAGAGGCAAAAAATAATAACAACAACGAAACTCCCCAAACTAACAGATTCCAAACAAAAAGGAAAAAGGAAAACGCGCGCTCCTGCGTCGCAGGAATGCACGCCTCCCTCCGACGCCCGAGTGTGCGCCATCACCCAAAAGCTATTTAGAGTGGAGGAGACCATCTTCCTCAAATACCTCCCCAAGAACGACATTAATCAGGTGTGCACGAACCTTTCCGAGTACATGGGGCAAGCGGTAGCGAACCCGTTCGTCCCAGTACCGGAAGAACTGACCTAATTCCGCCATCTATTCAGTTTGCGGAAGAGCGAGGCGCTGGTCGGCTCACCCAGAACTCGTGGACTTATCGCAATCCTTAGATATCCAGGAAAACAGCAGAAGATAATCTTGACATCAGCCCGAATGACGTCACGGATACCGTGAGCACGAAGGTGCAGAGATTACAATGCACCGAGAGCACTCAGGGGGCTTTGTAAGTCGCTATAGGTCATGATCCGGTCTCTGAACAGGGCTTGACAGAGAGGTATATTCCAACCGACATATAATCAAAGGTGGTATTCTCCAGAATGGCGTCCTGAGTAGAACCAGAGGCGCAACCAGCCCGAAAGCTAGGCAATGCCTTTGAAGGACTGCCCTGCCTTAAAACCGAAAGGCTTAGGATATGATCGTCGTCTATCGGCGGCAGAGGCACCGTCGAGATCGACCGCGGGTGCAATGAGAGCCGTTGGTGACTAAGGGAGGCGCTGGTCCACGCGTATAATCGATTAATGTACTGTGCACAGAGCAGGGCGATCGACATCTCTCATCATAGACAAGTAGGCTCTGAATAGTCGTCTGTACTTAGTCAAGTTTCGAACGAACAAAGGATCGGGATGAAAGTAAATCAGTAGCCCTATCAGCACCACAAGTGCTGAATCCCATGGAACGAGGAATGTCCATGAAGCGGGCACAAAAGACTCTAAGGTTACGGATATGGTTGTCTCAAATAAGGCTGCGGTCGAAAACAATAGCAATGAAACGATGCCAATTAACCACTTCCAAGCAAAGCCCGTTTAAGAAAAAATCCAAGACGAGGTGAAGCCCCGGGTGTTGACAGAAGTGTACTACCTTCTTTTTGGCCAAGGAAAACCGAAATCTGAGTGACTCGGCATAACGAGAGATGCAGTTCAATGCCTGTTTGAGTCGGCGCTCCAAGGTAGACATCATTGCCGCACCCAATGAGATTGAAAGTTTGTCCACGTATGGCGTAGCAAGAACATATTTCGGCAGCACTGAGGCGATATACTATTGATGCTCAAAGCAAAGAGAGTTACACTTAGGACAATTCCCTGCGGGACGCCCTCTTCCTGCCCTATTGAGACAGAGAGGACTCCCCTCCCCCCCCAAATGCGAAATCGGTGATCTACTAAGAACTCAGATATGAAGAATGGGGGCGTCTCCTCGCCCACATAGTGTGGAAGGCCTCCATGATACCGCCATGCGGTATCATAAACCTTCTCCAAATCGAAAAACACTGTGGCGTAATGCGGTCTACGAAAGAAATTTTCGCAGATAGCGTTTTCCAGTCGGAGCAGAACACCCGACGTCGAGTGGAACTTATGGGAGCAGTGCTGTGTAGAAGATAGATGGCTCCCCCTATCGTGCTATTTTTATCGATCTGGTTATTCACATAGATCAGACTATTTTCATCGATCAGGTTATTTCAATCTCTCTGACTATTTCTATCTGAAGTTATTTAAGTCTGTTAGCTATTTCTTCCGAGTTTCAAATTCGACAGATATTTTTATCTACTAGGTTATTTCAATCAATCAGGATGTCAAAGAGAGAAGGATGTCCCCCCTCCCCGATTAGAATCCAACATCTACCAGTGACGGCTGAAAAAGATGCACTTGCACGCCCAAACAGCCCCAAGGGAACAGCGAGAATTTCGCACGACCGCGTGATCCGTATTGGGTTCCCTTTCTCTCCCCGTCACATCGTCTGAGCGGCGCCAGACTTACGGCGTCGAGGACTTTCGCGCGAGCCTGTGATGCTCGCCGAGAATATCCTCTCCCTTCTGGCGCGCCAAGTCTAATGAGATCCTTGTCCCCATTTTGGAGGCTCCTGGCGACCCGCTTCCGCTGAGGCAGTATAAATACTTCGGGAAAAGCTTTGAGAAATTAGTACCATACAGTCCCCTCTTGGTTAGCAGCAACGTACAGTCTCCTACGCCCTACCCAGCCTCCTAACGGCTTCCAGCTTCGAACGCGATGCGTCACCTCTCTACCCGGTCTCACTCGTACCTAAGACCAAAGTTCCCGCTTGACAGACGATAGACATGGACAAGCATCTATCACTCTGGTATCGACTTCGTCCTCGTCTGGAGTACTCCCTCGTTCATATCACAGCAAGGTTAAAGAAGGAATTTTGAAAGTGGAACTTTGCAGCGCCCCGCTTACTCGTCGTATCCAAAGCCCCCAGTCACTTAGGCTTTACGCGAGTCTCCCCACCATTTGCACTTTCTCCCTTTCCCTGGAAGCATTCACCATATATCCTCTCTCGGACTTTCGTCCCCGTCAAGTCATTTGTATCCGCCCACCCCCCCGTCTGGTACCCCTGGGCTCATCTTATTTATCGTCATTTGTTTACTTTTGCTAATAATATTTCCTTTGTATATAGTAAAGTTATTTTTCTACAATCAGTTTATCTAAACCCAGAACCTCTAAGAATTGATTATTTAGGTCAACCGCACTCGATTTTGATTATTTAATCCTCGAACTGGGATCTATATCCCAATTTCTGGTGTACTCCCTTCCCACGTCCCCGCAGAATCAATCCTCGGCTAGCATCGACGTTCGACTCTACGACACAGGATATTTCAATATGCCAGGCTATTTGTTCTGTCACCCTAAGAAAAGAACCGCTTCAAAACGAGTGTTGATCAGTGGATACAATCCATACCGAAGGATTTATCTTTATTTCATACTGGCAGGCTAATTCTAGCATAGGATATTTAATTTCATACGGTTATTTTAATCTGTTGGGTTATTTGAATATATCAAGCTACTTCAGTAATTCATACTATTTCATTTTAGGAGACTATATCCATCAATCAGGTTATTTCAATTAATCAGTCTTTTTCAATCCATCAAACTATTTCAAAATGTCTGTATAATTCAATAAATAAGGCTATTTTTAACGATCAGGCTATCTCAATCAATCTGTCTGTTTCAATCAATCAGATTATTTCAGTTAAATAGGTTATTTCAATCTATAAAGCTATTTGAATTGACAAGCTATTTCACTTCAGGCTATTCCATTCAAACAAGCAATTTCATTCGATGAGCTTACCACAATTATGCGAGCTATTTCTGTTATAAAATGATTTAAATCGCTCAGGCTAATGCAATCTTAAAAGCTATTTTAACCCTTCAGGCTATTTCAACCTGTGAGGCTAATGCAATCGTTCAGGTTTTTATGAAACTATCATGCTATTTTAATCTGTCGGCGTGCATCAATCGGCCCAGCTATTTCATCCTTTCAGACATTTCAATCGATCAGGCTATTGCAATTGAATAAGCTATTTTAATCTAATAGGAATATTTAAAATCTGACTTCTATTAAATCGGTTACGTAATTTTAAGTGGCATACTGTTTTGTCTTCTCCTTTTGTGTTTCATCTGTCTATTAGAACTGAATTTCAAGATTTCCGGTAATGAATGGCTCACAAATAGCAAGCATGATTTTCCTAAAAATAAAGCTGAAAAATAATGAATCTCTGTCAATTGAATGGAACGATAGTCAAAAGATGAGTCTATAAGCCTCGGCCAATATCAAAGTGAATAGAACAATAGTCTAAAGATGAGTCAATAAGCCTCGCCCAACATCAAAGTGAATGGAAGGATAGTCTAAAGATGAGTCAGTAAGCCTCGTCTAACATCCAAGTGAATGGGATGATAGTCAAAAGAGGAGTCAATAAGCCTCGTCCACTATCGAAGTCCGTCTGTAGAGAACATTGACTAGAGACGCTGTGTTGTTCCCCAAGCCACAGTTCTTTATCCCCTGACCGTTTGATTTAGAGACGGAAAATAATATCAATTTCCGGATTATCGGAATGAATTTATGTCATTTTTGCGTGATTCTCGGCAGGAAAAGACATCCATTATGATCCTTCGAGGAGTCTAGATCATAAACCTGATGGATTTTTTCGATCTGAAACAGCTGTCTCCGTGACGTTAGATGTGAGGATATTTAATGGAATAGGAAGTATTAAATAAGGAAGAATGTAGTTAAGTAGGATTAAGAGAACAGGGAGATGAAACTGGGTGGGGATGGGGGATTGATTGATTAGAGAGATGGATAGATTGATAAATGGCGCCATAAAGCTACAACTATAAATAATTTCTGTCGTTTCTTGGACTTGCAGATATCAATGGCGCCGCTGGGACCCCGGTTCGACATGTGGACCTGATCGAATCCTTGCAGCTGTGGAACAGCTCTTACAACGGGCTCACCGTCATCCCAGGCCCCCGCCCCATCGTTCCAGCCATATTCCTCCAAGGTAGGCCACTTCAAGCCACTGTGGCCCCCGCATAGGGGGAGGGGGGGGGGCTCCGAAAAGCTTAATTTCCGAGGGGGTCAAATTGAGTGGTACTAAAGGAGGGAACTAAAATATTCGTCGTTCGTTGGGTGCTAGTCGCACATTGACGGCACGCTCTGCCGCGTGGGATCAGGCAGCCCCATTCAGACACATCACCTAGGCACATGTCCATCCACGACACCACTGTCTCTTCGCATACACAGCGTATCGTTCTTCTATCATGCAACCTGCCGAAGTGATTTCATGTCCACACTTCCCTGGTACGGTAATGGTGAGCTTCCCTTGGGCCAGGCCGGAATTCCTTAGACGAAGGGGGAGAGGTTGAAAAACACAAGATTCCCGCTCTGTTTGTACCTCCTCCTTTAACAAGGACCGGCCCCTGGCGTCCTTGGACTTACCGTCGATTGTGGCGGAATCTTTTTGTCACTTTTCCAATCTGAGGATGGAGGGGGGGGATTTTTTTCTCAACCGATAGAGGTGTAGCGGTGTGTTGTTTATGTTGTTTGTTTGTTTGTTTACGAGGCGAGAATCGCGATGTGAGGCTCCCAACGAGGATTCAGAAGGTGGCTGAGGCACTCCTGACGGGGGCGAAGGAGTTCTCGTTGATGACGACCCTCCAGCAGGAAATAGGAAATGCAGGGACCATCCTCGCCTTCTCTAAGGGACCGCAGAGGTGAGACAGCCCCACCCTCTCTCTCTCTCAAACATACGCGCACACTTTCACTCCGCCCCCCTTTCTCTCTCTCTCTCTCTCTATTTATCTATCTACCTATTCGTTTTTGTTTCTACGTGGCAAGATTTGGTGTTTGAATCCCTCTCTCATTTCCCTAACTCTTTTATACCTCCTCTTTTCTCCCTTCTTCACCCTTCTCCCTTCCTGATATAACTTGTGCTCCACTTAGAGATTGCCATATTTCAAAATGGCCTTAAATTCAGAGCGGAGGCTTCTTGACTCTGACGTCACTTCACTTATACCTCCATGATCGCTCCCAGACGGTTTTTCCTCTCCCGTCGCATAGGTATCTGGAACTTCAGTCATCCGGACGGAAGGACGAGATTCGCTTGCACTATGTCTTCAATGGTGCTGTCCATATGGAAGTGTTCCCTTTCCGATTGGCAGACCAGAAATGGCACAAGGTAAACAAAAACAGGGATTTGAAAGAACTTCTTAGTCGAGTGGAGTAGGATGGAGTAAATTAGGTTGGGTAGTTTTTAGGCTCTATATTTATTTGATATAGCGATGAAATACAATAAAAATAGTAATTAGACGAAATGAAGTACAAATTATCTATAATAGAGTGTATTGAATAGAGGTAAATGAAAGAAAATAAGATACGACAGAATGATGAGCACCGGAAGTGAGTATTTCTTGTACAACAAAAAACTTGAAGGACGAGTGATGAATGATTTTAGATACTCTTTAATTTTGGAGTACGATTGAATGAAGCAAAGGTGAATGGAGGAAGTGACCGCTTGAAGTAATTTATAGCGCTATAAATATAATCAAAGTAGCAATTTGGTAGCGTCGAATGACTGAAATGAGCTGAATAAAATAGAATGAATGAGTGTATGTGATTCTTTTCTAAAAAAAATTCCAGTAATTTGTGTAATTCTTTCATTAACATCATTATTGTGTGATGGACGTCCGTCCATCTTTAGATCGCAGTCAGTGTGAGTGGAACACAGCTGGAGGTGTGGATAGACTGCAGGAAGATCTATCGACGGGTTGTCCCACCACCGTTTACAAATTTCACCAAATTGGCCACCATGGAAGCTCCTTACGACCCCTCAGAGTCCATTCCCCAGACCACTCCAGCAGTGCCTGGCTATGGTAACCCAATCATGGCACTTTTTCTTGGTCAGAGAAACCCAGGACATTTTTTGTTTAAGGTGAGACGACAGTCCTGAGATAGCGACAGGCTTACTTAGGCCCGAAAGTTCTTCTCTTATTTTCTATAACAATTTCTCAAAAGAGTGCGACCTAGTACAACATAGACAATGATTGGTTATTAAGTATATGGTTTAGTACCAAGGAAACTTCAGGACAGTTTAGTGTGGATATGTAATGATTAACGTGGTGAATTTCTAAGGTTGTGTATATCCATCGCATCTCACGTGTCTGCTTGAATAGGTCAAAACAGACTATTTTTTTAGGGGATTTCACCTTTCACATTATTTTATTACTTAGTGTAGAACTTAGAATTGTGAAATAATAAAAGCTAGTAAAATTTAGTTGTGATTAATGTCATAAAATTTAAAAAATAATCGATTAATATTTGGCTCAAATTATGCATTGAATCAGGTAAAATTGAGATTGAAAAAATCACTTGTTCGCTTAATGATTCCCATTGGCTACTCGGCACAGGCGAGATACGGATGCAACCAATCAGAGAAGGTTTTGTCCAAAGGCTCAAAGATCATCAAAGCCTTAACAAAATTATCAATGACGCCATCACCAAAAGAAGTGATATGATACTTTTACGTTGACAAGGACAATAAATTTAATTAATGTAGGATAAACACATTGACAATTTATTTAAGCTAAAATAATGTTTAAAGGAATTAATTAACATTTTGTTTTATATATATATATATATATATATATATATATATATATATATATATATATATATATATATATATATATATATATATATATATATATATATATATAGAAGAAGAAACATTTTAATGGGAAAGAGCTAATGCATTTGGGGAAGGTTAGTACCTTAGGCCATACACACGGAAGTCACTGCTGTCAGTTACTGATTCACTGTTTTATTGGCATTGAGTTGAACAGTAATAATACTCTCCTCCTACACAACCCCGGAAGGATGTATCAGGTATATTATGAGATTACCTGCCTTCTCAGACGTAATGGCCGCTGGAGATCTACCTTAATCTAAGGATTCTATACAACTCCAGTCAAGACCGAAACAAGAGGTCTCCTCTTTAGAGACTTTCACACATTATCATTTCCACCATCTTCTCCGCTTTCTTTGCCAACCTCTCCTACCAAGTCTAAGCCGAGATACCATCATCGGTTTCGATCCTTTGTTCTAAGTAAATGACAATAACAATCTCTCTACAACCAAACAACCAAAACATAACCGCGCTATACTTCATCAGTTATTATTTATATCCACATTATTCCTCCCACATTCATACTTATATATTTTTATTCACCTTTATATTTCTTCCAATTCTTATTCATTATTCCTTGAATCGCTAAACTCATACTTTAATTGAGTAAAGCAATCATCTTTACACGCCACGTTTTTCACCTTTGATGATTGACCATTTCAGGGAGCTCTGCAAGATGTCAGAATCGTAGAAGGTGCTTCGGGGCACCTCCTTCAGTGCCCACAAGCTGAAGCACAATGCCCAACCTGCGGTGGATTCCAGCAGTTGGCAGAACAGGTCGCTCTGCTACAAGACCTGGTCGCCCAGCTCACACAGAAGGTACAGATGGTTTTATTTTGGAGGTTCAAAGTGTATTTATGTAGAAAGTCACCGAGAAAGTGTGCAAAAGTTTTATTTGTGGCTGTTGTAACCAAATATTTTAATACCATAAGAGGATAGAGTTAAGTGATTAGGACAATTTGGTTTACTATCAGCAAAATAAATTTTGACCTTAAAATTCTCACCGTGGAATTATATGACCTTGAACTTTTGATTGTGGGATTGTGACCTTGAAGTGATGGTTCGTCATTTTTTTAGTTTTTAACACCATGAAACTTGTATCCCTTCAAATTCCATTACTGAAAAAAATCATTTTAATCTATGGGTATTCTCTTGCGCTATTAATTCCTTTAAAAATAAACGCCAAAGAGGGTATCTCCGTTAAAAGATTTTGGGAGCGGTTGGTTCAGAAAATGGTGAAGTTAAGGAAGGGAAATATGTGAAAGGTACATAAACATGTAGAATACTTCAGTTATTAAGGTTAGGGGGTTATCCCAACTCTCTTAAACCAATCATTAGTCCACGGCGAAGACTAAATAGAACAGACTAGTGCAAACACGGTTTCTACGTACTCAGAGTTAAGCCACTGTGATTGTGGTTCGTTGGCAGATATCCAGAATTGAGTCAACTTTTCGCCTGCTGTCATATGCTGTAACGACCCCTTGTTTTGATCACACGCTGGTGTACTTTCCTACTGAGTTAAGTATTAAAAGGTGCAGTAGTGACATCTGACTTTAACCCCATGCTTGAGTGTTTCTCCCCTGAGATAGCTAATAGATAGTGCTGTGGAGAACCCTGATTTTGATCTCACGCTGATTTTATCCCACTGAAATAGGCATGAGAAGGTGCTGTAGCGGCACCTGATACTGATGCCAGGCTGAAGTGTGTCTCTCCATGAGATATATATTAGAAGGTGACGTAAAGACTCCTTCTGATGCCAGGGCGAAGTATTTCCCCCCTCAGATTGCTATTAGAAGGTGCCTCTGAAACCACTGGTTCTGATCCCACACTGAAGTGTAATTTCCCTCTGAGATAGGTATTATAATGGTCTGTAGCGCCTCCTTTAGGTGATTTCATGCTGAAAGGTAGTTTCCCATCAGTGGTAGGCATTAGGTGCTATAAAGACACATGGTTCAGATCCCACGCTGGTATTGTCGCCCTGAAAAAGGTCCGAATAGATGCTGTAGAGATCCCTGGATCTGATACCACGCTAGTGTTTCCGCTTTGTAGGTAGTACAAGTTGCTTTAGACATCTCTGGTTCTGATCTCATGCTAAAGTGTAGTCTTTTCCTTGAGATATTTATTAGAAGATGCTTTAAAGACCCCTGGTTCTGATCCAACGCCGATGTTTCCGCCCTGAGATCGGTATTAAAAGGTGCTCTAAAGAGGCCTGGTTATGATCCAACGCCGATGTTTCCGCCCTGCGATGGGTATTAGAAGGTGATCTAAAGACGCCTGGTTTTGATCCAACGCCGATGTTTCCGCGCGGAGATGGGTATTAGAAGATGCTTTAGAGACCCCTAGTTCTGATTCAAAGCCAATGTTTCCGCCCTGAGATGGGTATTAGAAGCTACTCTAAAGATACCTAATTCTGATCCAACGCCGATGTTTCTTCCCTATGATTTATGTCGTGGTATAGCAAGGACCGAGTGAGGCTGTAGGTACGTATAGGTTTGGTACGTACTACAAAACTCCGTGATTAAGTTTTCTCTCTAAGAGTGCTATATTTGATTATTATTATTATTACGTTATTTTTAATTTGGGGGGTTTCTAGTGCCATGCCCAGCGTTTCGAGGATTGAATTAAATGCTTCTAATAAGAGAACTTTAATTGCAACATGAACAAAAATTGAAATCTAACAAACAAACTACACGGTTTTGAATTAAACAAGTTTAAGTGTGGCTTACTAAAATACACAATTGAATATACAGTAATGGTTGACCCAAAGCTCACTTCAATATTGAACGCTAATTGACTTTCCAAGAAACAAATAATGGGATTTAATTACTTTTAAAGCCTCACACAAGAATCGGGTTTAAGACTGACCTTGGCCTCAATTTTTATGTCGCCTCAAGAATGTTGTTTTCGGGGAGGCGCGTGGACGTTTCCGTGCCGTTCCAGATGTTGTCTGGCGAGTATTTGCTTTAAAGCCGCAGAGGAATTCGGTGCGTGCGACGGATGGCGTTAAGCTCGTTGTCTTGGTAAGATGATTTCACCAACATGACAGGAAAAGAATGTTTCTTCCAATCTTCGTGTTACTCTGGGAATAATTCGCATCGACGAGCGATGAGCCAAAGAGTGAATCCTTTGACGAAGAGGAGTGCTTGAGGGAATTCACTTTGGGGTATTCCTCAATGGCGAGGACTATCTCTGGGTTTTGTTGTACACCAAGATAGGGGGTTTATCTGACGAGAACTAGTTAAACTTGCTTCTCAATACAAGTTAACTTAAAGTTCGGTGTGACCACCAGGAACTGGCTCAGCATGAGCTTCTTCTGTGTTCGTTTCATAGGGTTGACGGGCAATGAGCCAGGTTTCGTTTTATCGATGACTGACACGATCTTCCTGAAGCAAGATTCTTAAATTTCGGAGTGACCACAAGGAACTGGCTCAGCGTGAGCTTCTTCTGTGTTCGTTTCGTAGGGTTGCCTGGCACTGAGCCGGACTTCGTTGTCTCGATGAATAACACGATCTTCCTGAGGCAAGACTCTTAATTTTCGGCGTGGCCACCAGGAACTAGCTCAGGATGAGCTTCTTCTTTGTCTCCTTCGTTGGTTGCCGGCCTCTAGCCGGACTTCGTTGTTTTGATGACTAACTCGAACTTCCTTGTTGTTCCAGAGTTATCGGCATATATAATACACCACCACACTGAGGGGGGGGGGAGGAGGAAAGCGGACTTAAGTTTCCTCCTCTAACGGTTTTTCTCAGAGCGTCTTTCCTTTAGCTCTAAAGGCACTTTCTGGCCTTTGGTCAACTTTCCTCTAATTTCGCATATGAGGTGAAATTAAATATCAACTCTTAGGGGAAATATTGCCGGTTTAACCAATGTTAGGTTCACTGGGGTCCGACATGTGATGATTAGGTCACTATGTAGTTTTGGGCGGCCTTTCTGGTTATCCTCGAGGCGAGGGGAGAGAAGGGGGGGGGCTAAGTAATAGGATTACGCTGCAAAAATGCTAGGACGTTGTGATTAAGGAACAGAGCCTCAGTTTGGAGGGTGGAATATCGATTTCCCTACAATGGGTACTAGAAGATGCTTCAGAGACCCCTGGTTCTGATCCAATGCCGCTGCTTCTGTCCTGAGATAAGTATTAGAAGATGCTTTTGAGACCCCTGGTTCTGATCCAACGCCGATGTTTGCGCCCTGAGATAGGTAGTGAAAGATGCTTAGAGACCCCTGGTTCCGATCCAACGCCGCTTTTTCCCCCTGGATGAGTATTTGAAGATGCTTTTGAGACCCCTGGTTCTGATCCAAAGCCGATATGTGCGCCCTGAGATGAGTATTAAAAGATGCTTAGAGACCCCTGGTACTGATCCAATGCTGATGTTCCTGCCCTGCGATAGGTATTAGAATACGCTATAGAGACCCCTGGTTCTGATCCAACGCCGATGTTTTCGCCCTGAGATGAGTATTACAAGGTGCTTTAGAGACCCCTTGTTCTGATCCAACGCCGATGTTTCTGCCCTGAGATAGGTATTAAAAGATGCTTTAGAGACCCCTAATTCTGATCAAACGCCGATGTTTCCGCCCTGAGAAGGGTATTAGAAGATGCTTTAGAGACCTCTGGTTTGGACCCAACGACGATCTTCCCTTTCCGGAGATGGGTATAAGAAGATGCTTTAGCGACTCCTGGTTGTGATCCAACATCGATGTTTGCGCCCTGAGATGGGTATTAAAAGATGCTTAGAGACCCCTGGTACTGATCCAACGTTGATGTTTCCGCCCTGCGATAGGTATTAGAATATGCTATAGAGACCTCTGGTTCTGATCCAACGCCGATGTTTCCGCCCTAAGATGAGTATTAGAAGGTGCTTTAGAGACCCCTCGTTCTGATCCAACGCCGATGTTTCTGCCCTGAGATAGGTATTTAAAGATGCTTTAGAGACCCCTAATTTTGATCCAACCCCGATTTTTCCGCTCTAAGATGAGTATTAGAAGGTGCTTTAGAGACCGCTATTTCTGATCCAACGCCGATGTTTCCGCCCTGAGAAGGGTATTAGAAGATGCTTTAGAGACCCTTGGTACTGATCCAACGCCGCTGTTTCCGCCCTGAGATGGGTATTAGAAGATGCTTTTGAGACCCCTGGTTCTGATCCAACGCCGAAATTTGCGTCCTGAGATGGGTATTAAAAGATGCTTAGAGACTTAGAGATCCCTGGTTCTGATCCAACGCTGATGTTTCTGCCCTGCGATAGGTATTAGAATATGCTATAGAGACCCTTTGTTCTGATCCAACGCCGATGTTTGCGCCCTGAGATGGGTATTAAAAGATGCTTAGAGACTTAGAGATCCCTGGTTTTGATCCAACGCCGATGTTTCCACCATGAGATGGGTATTATAATATGCTTTAAACACACCTGGATCTGATCCAACGCCGATGTTTCCGCTCTGAGATGAGTATTAGAATGTGCTTTAGAGACACCTGGTTTTGATCCAACGTTGAAATTTAGTTTTTCCCTGACATCGGTATTACAAGGTCTTATAGATACCTTTGGATCTGATCTTACGCTGAAGTGCAGTTTCCCCACTTAATTAGGTATTAAAAGTGTTGTAAAGACCCTTTGTTCTGATCACACGTTAAATTCTTAGCTCGCAATTGCGATTGGCGCCAAAATATGCTAAATGGTGATAAATAAGCCTAAAAGCAATGAGTTATTTTGCAACGAAGGGACATCTATTTTTTTCAAAGCACTGCAACAGCTGTGAAACCACCATTTCCTATACAAGAATTAAGGCTAATCATGAAATTCAATCTCAGACAAGTCCTAGACAGGTCTTTGATCCAATTTTCTGCTTTGATTTTAGGTGAGATCGACAGAAGCCCGTCTATCTAAGATAGAGGAATGCGACTGCCAACGATCTTGTCGCGTGAATGGAACTGTGAGACAGGATGGGTCTTCTTGGAAGATTGGATGCGAGATTTGTTCTTGCAGGGTAATGTGTTAAGATGAGAATTTTAACGTTAAACCTCTTTAAATCTCCACCTCTTGATATCATCTTTATGTTCTTTCTTCGTAATTTTTGCCACCCTTTTTCCCTATAACTAAATGTTCACAGGGTGTTCTTTGGTATCAATAGAATATATTAGCTGAGGAAGTTTACAGCTTTCATTGCGCACAAGGCTCTTTCTTGAAAGCTTGAAATGAAACGTCCCACTCAACCATCTCTTTCCATATTCATTTGCATTGCTTTATATTTCTTATTCACACTTCATCTCCTTTTAGGTACGTCTTTGGTCCATTAAACCATTTTTGACGACAACCATCAATCCCTTCCCAATTAGTGCATTATTTTTGAAAAATAGGTCAAGATTTTAATACTAGTTAAACAGATTTTCTATATCTGCATTAACCATTAATCTCATCAATATTAAGCTGCACTCCTGCCTAATTTTCCCCCTCCGTCCATTGCAGCAAGGAGAAGTCACGTGTAGCCCTGTACCATGTCCACTCCTGTCCTGCAAGAACCCGGTTTACACCGAAGGAGAATGCTGTTCCATCTGCCTAAGTAATAACTGTTTTACTTCTGTATGTTTTAACTTTATCCATCTCTTTTTCACTTCGCGATTTCAATACATTTAATGCATTACACAATGATGTCTTCGTTAAAAAGCTTCAATGTTTGTAATACAAGCGAACTTTGATGTTGCTTGTGTATACCAACCACCTTGAAATCTTGAATCATCAACACCCACTCAGTATTTAGAATTAAGATGGTTCCTGTAAGTTTATTCCCTTCATTGCCATTCATTCATCTCTTATACAGGTTTTTACCATTAGCACATGACTTGCCACTCCTAATATATTTTCATATTTAAATAAGTCTAACCATCTTTCGCTTCCAGGACAGTGTTCTTTGAAAGGTGTCGTTTACGACCACGGAGAGACGATATCTCCTAGACAATGCGTTGACTGCGAATGCACAGACGGAAAGATGCAATGCCGTCGGATCGATCCTCAAGTCGCTTGCCCCGAGCTTTCTTGTCCTGCTTCTGAGCAGTTTTCAGTACCTGGACAGTGCTGCAAGTTCTGTCCCGGTATCGATTACTGCACTCAAGAAAACAACTGCCACAAGAATGCATCTTGCATTAATCTGCAAACAACTTACGCTTGCCATTGTAACCAAGGATTTACTGGTGATGGAAAGAACTGCCAAGGTTGATAGATTATTTTTTTATTTAATTGTTCATCTTACCACAATGACTAAGACAAAAAAAATACAGAACATTCTTTAGACTATACAAACAATGCTCTAAAAAATAGAGACTGCACAGTTACTACAACAACGAATCACCTATGCTCTAAAAACCAAAGTCATTAAGGTCGAGGATCGACTTGACTCAAAAGACACATATAGTAACCGCAGTGTCCACAAACCCAGAGCGCCCACTGCACTACATGACAAACTACGCGCGCTACCACTGGCTGGGGCTCAGCCGAGTGGAGACTCCACTTCCGATTACAGCAAAGTTAAACCACACCGTGTGTGGTTATATGCCGCATGGAGGCAGAATTCAAATAGACTTCATGGAAGCTTCCATACGCCATAGATACACTACGTTAATAAGTAGGTCCCCTAAGCAGAAATAAAAATCATCTTATATACATGCTCTTGTTTCGGATACTACGTTAATAAGTAGGTTCTCTAAGCAGAAATAAAAGTCATCTTATATACATGCTCTTGTTTCGGATACTACGTTAATAAGTAGGTTATCTAAGCAGAAATAAAAGTCATCTTTTATACATTCTCTTGTTTCGGATACTACGTTAATAAGTAGGTTCCCTAAGCGGAAATAAAAATCATCTTATATAAGTGCTCTTGTTTCGGATACTACGTTAATGAGTAGGTCCTCTAAAAAAAATAAAAGTCATCTTATATAAGTGCTCTTGTTTCGGATACTACGTTAATAAGTAGGTCCTCTAAAAAGAAATAAAAATCATCTTATATAAGTGCTCTTGTTTCGGATACTACGTAAATAAGTAGGTCCTCTAAAAAGAAATAAAAGTCATCTTATATAAGTGCAGGTCGTCGGTGAAACCACTACCGATTTATTTTTCACCCACTCCCAAAGAGAAACATTAAAAAAAACACCTATTTTATACTATATTAGAGATAAACTGACAACTCTCCCATCCCACCCACCACGAACTATCTTTCAGAAACTTATCCACACCCACTTCACTCACCGCTCTATTTACTCGCTCATACACAACACCCTCTTGTATTTACGGCTTCCTGACATCCACCCTTCTGAACCATTCTTCCTTATAAGGACAAGTTCTACCTGGCCAAACTATAGTGTGGATGGTAATCACCCAGCCTTTCTGAGCTACCAAAAAGAGGATGGGCGTGACCATCGCGGCTGCCTTTGAGATTCAAAATTCTACCACACACACAATAAACACATAATTGAAGACTTCACTCCACACAATCATGCACACCAACAACACAATTCACAGTTCTGTGGGAAATCCTTGTACGAGTCATATCCTTCCTCAGGGTCTCGTGGCTACTCTGCCAATTACTCTGAGTAAAATCAACCAGAATAATAGAAACTACTAGTAGGGTAACACAAGAGACACCGTTAGTTTCTATTGATTTTCGAGATAGCATTCGTCCTCAAGTTGAATGCAGGTTGGATAATGCTACTGCGATATTAAGGAATGCAGCAATTCTACTTTTACCTAATCAATTATAAAAACCCGCGTTATTGAAAAAATACCCATGAAAATATATTAAATTACCCTGAATTAATTAAAGTGCTCACAAAACAGTAATTAATTTAGATACATAAAAAATATCTTTTACAGACAAGTGAAAAAAATCATTTTACTACAATAAACTCCGAAAATGCATCCATTAACTTAATATTTTTCTAAATACTCTCACACATCAAAAATATCAACCACCATAATAATTTGATAGTTCACAATTCAACATTTTATCCCCCTCGAGAAATCTCTACCTTTGTAGAAAGTGGAGAAGGTAAAATAATGCGATAACGATTATCTTCTAATTCATACAAATTTAAGACAGAAAGAGAGAAAGCGATTGGGATATAGTACTAATTATTAGATCCTCTTCTTTCAATTACTGATTTATTTATTTTTATTGGTTCTTTATATTTTATAATTTATTTGGACATTAAAAATACTTCCAGGGTAATGTGAGCATTCCAAAATTTAGGAGACGTTTAATATATAATATATTTTTAACAGTTTTATTGAGTGAAAGGTCTTTAAAGTACACTAGTTCACCTAAAATCAAAGATCTAGGAATAGTATCGATGAGGCACTATTAAACGGATGCAATCCGATGGGAGTTATCCACTCATAAAGGAAAGAACGAAAGGGTAAGAACTTGAAAATGAGAGGATAGAAAACAAATACATCAAATACAGAGGGGAAGTGGTTTGAAGTCATTTCTGTTTCTTGATCCTTCCCTTTCTTGATCTTTCCATTTCGTGATCCTTCCATTTATTAATCTTTACCTTTTGATCTTTCCATTTCGTGATCCTTCCATTTCTTAATCTTTCCCTTTTGATCTTTCCATTTCGTGATCCTTCCATTTCTTAATCTTTCCTTTTTTATCCTGCCATTTCTTGATACTTCCTTTTCTTGAACTTTCCATTTCGTGATCCTTCCATTTCTTAATCCTTCCCTTTCTTGATTTTTCCATTTCGTGATCCTTCCATTTCCTAATCCGTCCCTTTCTTGATCTTTCCATTTCTTAATCCTTCCCTTTCTTAATCTTTCCATTTCGTGATCTTTTCACTTCGTGATCCTTCCATTTATTAATCGTTCCATTTCTTGATCTCCCATTTATTAATCCTCCTATTCCTTGATCTTTCCATTTCGTGATCCTTCCATTTCTTAATTCTTCCATTTCTTGATCTTTCCATTTCGTGATCCTTCCATTTCTTAATCCTTCCCTTTAGTGATCCTTCCGTTTATCGTCCCTTCCGTTTCTTGATCCTTCCTTTCCTTTATCTTTCAATTTCTTGATCGTTCCATTTCTTAATCCCTTCGTTTCTCAATCATTCCATTTCTTAATCCTTCCTTTTCTTTATATTTCAATTTTTCGATCGTTCCATTTCTTAATCCTTCCGTTTCTCGTTCCTTTCATTTCATGATCCTCTCCATTTCCAGACATAGACGAATGCCAAGCGATCGGGGCCCACCACGGTCACTACTGCCAGGCGCACAGCACCTGCGTCAACACCCTCGGCAGCTACGAGTGTCGCTGCCAGGAAGGCTTCACCCGACATGACGAATTCAGCTGTGCAGAAGAAGATGAATGTAAAAGTGGGCTCCACCAGTGCCACGAACAAGCGGGCTGCATCAACACTAAAGGCAGTTACCAGTGCGAGTGCAACATTGGTTACGAAGGAGATGGAAAAGAGTGTCAACGTAAGTTGGGGTAGGGCTGATCTGAAATAAGGAGAATGTGTGAATGAGACTGCAATTAAGAGAATAACTTACTGTCCCTTTTTTGAATTATAATGTCCTTTATTTTCAGTATGACCACCTTTAATTGGCAACATAACGCACTTTGATTTGCAATGTGACGCCCTTTACTTATAACACAACGCCTTGGGTGTGCAACATTATTCCTCATGACACACAACGCCCTTTATGTGCAACACAACATCCCATATTTGTAACGTTATGCAACGTAACTTAATCTAGTGGGGTGAAATAAATATTTGGACGCTCAAAAATGATTTAAATTCATTCCAGCTATAATTTTTGTGTATCATAAAACTATATTAGCAATTAACAGTTCTGTATTTCTTTTAAAAGGGATAATAAGGACACTTTTCAAATGTATAGGACAAACAAAACAAAAAATAAGTATTTGGACACTAGATAGAGAGAGTCTAATATTTTATACCACCATTGTTTGATATTACCTGCTCCGACGCGTTTCTTATGACTTTACCAAGTCCTGGCGACATCGTGTTGGAATATCTGAACACACTTCCTCACATATATCTTTCAATTGGGTGGCATTTACAGGTTTCCTCTTCTAAACTTATCTATTTTTCAAAATTCATCACAAATTATAATTGATCGGATTCAAGTCAAGGGATTGACTAAGATATGACCAAACAATAGTTTTGCAGGAACCACTCAGGTATTGCTTTCGCCGTGTGCTTCGTATCATTCATTGTCTTACTTGAACACCCAATCGTAATGAATTCTTAACTTCGTCACAGTTGGCGTTAAGTTATTGGCCGATATTTGCTTAAACTTGAGTCCATTCATTGTTCCGCCAATTATAGCAAGAGAATTAAAGAAAAAAAAACTACCCACATACCATAATACTCTTGCCTCCATGCATGACTGTGGGGATGGTGTTCTTCCGATCACCACGGGACCAAACATGGCGACCTGCATTCCTACCAAAGAGTTCAAATTTGGTCTCATCAGACCAAAGCAAATTCATCCAACATTGATCTAGTTTCTCCATAAGCGTCTGAACAAACTTCCGTCGTGCTAACAAATGAGCCATCTTCAGAAAAGGGCTCTTGCGCGGTGATCGAGATCTGACAGCTTGTCTAATGAGCTCATCACTAATTGTTCTTTCCGTAACTGATGTCACAACCGTACGCATATCGGCTCGCAGTTCTGCCCAAGTTATCATACAGTCGGGTTTTTCGAAACTGATCTCCATATCCGTCACGAGTTTATTGAGATATTTCCCTCGGAGATCCACTGCGAGGAAGGTTTACAGCAGCCCAGGAGATCTTCCATTTATAGTAAGCCAACGTACATTACTGAGAGGAACACGCATAGCTGCAGAAATACTCTTATAACTTTCACCTTCTCTGTAGAGCTCAGTTATCCCGCTTTTCAAATCATTTGAGAGCTCTTTTCTTTAGCTCTTGATGGCCCCATGTTGCAGTATGACAGATGCTAAACGAGGTTATGCAAACAAAACACCAAGTAAACAAATGTTAGAAAATATCGGATCATTCTAGATCTCTGATAAACTTTCTAGACCAAAAAAATCTATAGATAAGCTAATTAAAAATATATTCCATGAATGTCTAAATACTTATTTCCACCTTATTTCGTCTTTCGCCATTAAAATATAATACACTTGTTAGTATCACAATTTTTCATTTTCTCTCGTTAACATCAAAATAGGTTAATGGTAGAATTACCCTTCCTATTTAAAGACTGGAATATATATGAAATAACTTAATTAAATGTCTAAACATTTGTTTCCCCCTTACTGTATGGGCCAAGTAACAGTGATGTACGACGTAATGCCCTTTATTTGGAAAGTTACGCCCATTTGCAAGGTCACAAACGCCTTATATTTGCAATTTGAAATTATAAAAACGGGTTAAAGAACGATTTAATTTCGTACCCGTTCGTTTTGGGAACTACTAGTAGAAAGGAATATGGTACTATGAAACTCGAATTGCGAATATTAGCTGGTTATGAATGAAACTTAGCCAAAAGAGAAAGAAAAAAGCGATTCCAAGTCTTTTCCTCTTATTTATCAAGTTATTCAGGGAATTTCTGAGATTCTTTTTAGCTGGATATTTATGCCAAAATCATCAGGGGCAAATCCTCAAACCCCTGTGTAA